>JAQQZY010000003.1:2084142-2095669 GCA_030068375.1 Ostorhinchus rueppellii | reverse complement strand
GTAAAGTACAGATACCTAAAAAAATCTACTTAAGTACAGTAACGAAGTACTTCTACTTAGTTACTTCCCACCTCTGCAAGTAACAATTCAGCACATAAAAAATGTATTGGAGTAAAAGTCTTAAATTCATCAAAAATATGTTGTGCAGTAAAAGTGGAAGTAGGAGGAAAATAAATAATACTCCAAAAAAGTACAGATACTGCATTTTAGTACTTAAGTACAGTACTTAAGTGGTTCTGCTTTGTTACTATACATCTGTGGTCATTGTCATGTTGGAACATCCTTGGCCATCCCATCCACATTCAGTCAGCGTATGGAAACTTATGAGCACAGCTGTATCTGTCACATCTACATCTGTAGAACTCCAGATTTCTAGCCTTAATTCAGTCATATGGGTTTTTTATGCTCACCAGTTCTGTGGTTTATGTTCACTTGTGTCATTTCTGTCTTGGGTCTAATGTGGATCATATGCACCTGGGGTTAGAGTCGTGAAAACTACAGATCTGCTTTGTTTGCAGGCCAGAGATGGCGGCTGCTCTCTGAGGGTCAAAGAGGAATTTTCCCTGTCGTAGACAGGACTAGGGGTTTCCGCCTCCGTCTGTCAACTTGGCTTTGGTCCAAGGATTAAAATCCCTGGAAGGGGGGAATGTGAGGTGGCATGAAATCCACTATAGATGAAATAATTCTTCTCAATTTGTTCTGTTTTTCTTTTTTCATATTTGAAATTTGACAGTTCCATCCACCCAGATTTCTCCTGTTCCCTCCCTTTAAAAGGATCATGTCTGACGTAAGCGGGGGTTTTCCTCTGCTTTCACTGCTTCCTAGTTTTGGACATCTGAGTGTGTGTTTGTGTATTTTCCAACAGCTGTGGGTCACAAGAAGGGAAGGATGCTTAATCTGATCTGTTTTCACATCTGAGTAATAAATTGTTACACTGAACTTAATCTTTGTTTTAGAAGGTTCATTTTGGCCACTACACTTTCTCTATTGTTTGGGTTTTAAATGATTTGTCTTGTAGTGTGTGCGTGTGTGTGTGTGTGTGGGGGGGGGGGGGCATTCAGATGTGACAAACAATGTTTATTCCATATTTTTATACCTTATATCAGGGGTTTCAAACTTATTTTAGTTCATTTCCACATTCAGCCTAATATGGTATGAAGTGGGTGGGACTAATAAAATAAAATAATAGGATAATAACATTTGAGTGAAAAAACATAAAATTCTGTGCTGAAAATGTTTACATCTACAAATTATACTTGAACCTGAAAATTCTTAAGTAAAATAAGTGCAATGTTAATAATATTACACCTTAGTTTATTATTTATATACGTGAATCACAACTTACAGATCACAGCGGATCTACAAATACATATGACTAAAATTCCACAGACTTGTTTTAAGAGATTTCAGGTTATTCATTCAGGCTAGTCTGTAAATGCAAACATTTTTGTGTAATTTAACTTTTTTTTTTTTTTACACTAAAACAAAGAGAAAAATGAGCAGTTTTTATGAATAGTTTATTCAGATAGTATTTTACTGCTTCTGATCCACTTTAGATTAAATTGACCTAAAATTATTGAAACATCCTCGATGTTCACATTTTCAGTGTAATTTTTGCATTTCACGAATTCATCCCAGGGGCCGGATTGGACCCTTTGGCGGGCCGGATTTGGCCCGTATGTTTGACATCTGTGTCTTATGTTGTGTATCACACTGTCTGTCTAAAATGTTCTATAAATAAAAAAAAAAAAAAAAAAAAAAAAGGAAAACCAGGTTCATTACTGAAAATGCCACACATCAAAGACAGACGCCAGACATCTGCAGAGCACTTTAATTATTTACTGTCCTGATGAATCCTGTCACATGACCTGTTTGAGGCATTTTTATCTTTCAATACTGCAGGTGGACATTTAATGAAACACAAATAATGTCGTAGAGCACACATCCTTTAAACTACATTTAGATACTGAACTTAATTTTGAAAACTTTAACATTCTGTCATTTGTTCTAAATGTAGTTTCCTCCTGAACATGTGAATCCTGGGTCTGCAGCTGTTTAACCCTTAAAGACCCAAACGGCCACTGGCAACCAAAAGCAGCTACAGACCTGTAATACCTGTTGAACCACTAATCCTATAGAAACAGGGACATAATCGGTGTCAAATACAGTTCTTCATCTTTTCATAGTCATCAGAAATGACAGATTTGGACGTTCAGAGGCTCTGTAGTTACCATGGAAACATGGTCATCTTCTCCAACATTGATTCACCAGTAAAACCCATGGAGTCTGACAAAGGACAGTGGATGGACACACTGGGTTTATGTTCAGTTAATGATATTGTTGCTGAGAAAGTCACTTTTTCTTCAGTTTTCTCTATTTTTGATGTAACACTCACCTTTAATATGAGCTTTAATGAACATCTCCATCAATAGTGTCAAACTCCTTTTAGTTCAGGGGCCACATTTAGCCCAATTTGATCTTAAGCGGGCCGGACCGGTAAAATGATGACATAATAACCTAGAATTAATGACAAGTCCAAGTTTTTCCTCTTTGTTTTAGTAAATAAAAAAAACCTCATCAATTTATGAAAATATTTTCATTTTACAAAAAAAAGATGTGAATAACCTGAAAAACATGAAATTTCATTAGAAAAATTTGCGCAATTTTGACAGTATTATACCAAAACTAATTTCTATATGTACATTTACAGTTTTACACAAACCTTTAGTAACAGGCAGAATATTGTTAAAATTACACATGTCAGGTTGTTCATATTAGTTTTAATTCATGTATTTATTTGCATTTTATTGTGAAGGGATGGTTTGGAAATGTAAATATTTTCAGTGTAGATTTTTTTTCACTTACATTTTTGAACATAATTTTTAACATTTGCAGTTGCAGGTTTGTAGGTTATTTTGTACTTCTTTTACTTGAGATCACATTGGCCAGTATGTGGATCCTGAACTAAGAGGATTTTGACAACGTAGACTGTTAATATCTTCAGTGTCATTTTTACACTTTGCTCCCGTGAGCCGGACTGGAACCGTGGGGCGCACGTTTGAGACCCTGATCTACATGATCAGTAAATTGAATACCCCCCCAAAAAAAAAGCAAACTATAGAGGGTAATATTATAATAAATGTTGATAAATTGCTTAAGAATAGTTAAATAGAGAGGGAAAAAAATCATTTTGGAAGTACCACAAAAGTAGTTTTGGGTTGTTCTGGGAATCACACAGATAAACGAATACATCCCACTACCACATGTATCCACAGTGAACTCTTTAGTATTTGCCACAAATCTCTTTATACTCAAGTTAAAAACTGTTCTTCAAAAGTCAGATGATAATGTGTCAAAAAAAGATGAATGAACATGTTTCTGTTCGAAAAATAAAATGTTAGGTCAGTTGTATGAACTCACCATATGTTATGGCCGTGGTAAACAGATTCATTTCACTGACTGGGTCTTGATTTCTCAGGTAAAAAAGTAGGCAACATGATTATTAGGAAACATGATCACCTTCACTTTCCAACAGCACCGACAGAAGTGTCCTGTGTAGAGGCTGATTTCATTGTGGTCACGTAGGATTCAAAGAAACAACTGAATAATAAAAGCTGTTGAAGTCAGTCAGTTATTAGTTACTACATTACTTACAGTGTGTCATAAAAAAATAGGTGAATAATAACATCATTATACATATAGTGATCAATTTGAACTGTGACCTCACACATTACACTTGGCACTGAATAAAACCAGTCTGTTTTCACTCTTTCTGGTGAGTGGATTTTCTTTGATAGAGTAACAATGTGGCGTCACATTCATCCTGTCAAGACAGTTCATCTGCAGGAAAAACTTCAACAAATACACTTATCGTACACACTGAAGCTTTAATAAACCAAGCTCAGTGCAGAGTTTCCCTTAAATAAAGTGCTTGGACTCCCACCTGTTCTATTAAAGGTCTTTTTTTGGGTTTTCTGTCAGAGATTTACCAATTTTACAGAACATTTGCATATTTTTACATGTTTTCTGTCATTTTTGCCTATGATAAATGATGAATGACCTAGAGTGAAAGATCTACAATTAACTTTTTTAATGAACATTGTAACAGCATTTCATCATTAGCAAACACTTCCACTTATTGTAGATCATTCATTTCTCAGACAGGGGGAGCTGTTTGTTTACCTGCTTTACCAGTTTCAGATACTTCCTGTAGCCTTCATCAGAAGCGTCACATGATGTTACTGTGACGTGTCTTATAGGCTGCTCAAGACACGTCACAGTAACATCATGTATCTGAAACTAGTAAAGCAGGTAAACAAACAGCTCCCCCTGTCTGAGAAATGAATGATCTACAATAAGTGGAAGACAGTCTGAAACTGAAGCAGACAAACACTGACTTACTTTATCTGTCAAACCCTGAGTTGATCTGGGATCATGTGCTTGAGTTACACATGCTCTGACTATGTCACCATCTGGAATTCTGTGCACAGATAAGGGTGCAGATGACACAACTGGGCTTCAAATACTAGAAAACATTTGCGATCAGCTTACTGGTTATATTATGTGTCTGCATCGTCAGTGGATACAGACCATATTCACACTGTGGTCATTTGCCTTTGACATTATTCAGTGTATGAAGCTCAAATACTGTCATTAACAGAATATCGTCACACTCCTGTGTTCATTACACATCCACCCGGGGCACAGGGGGGGGGGGTTCCTACATTATGATTAACCTAACCTTCACCAGTCGAAGGTTTGTATTTGCTGTTTTTGTCCAGTCACTTTAATGTCAAATAATGTTATAGAAATACCAAATATGCTTGATTGCATCCTGTGTTTTATTTCTTGGCTTTAATAAATATACACTGACTTCATAATTAATGTACGTCTCTCCAACTGTGTCACATAGGAAACACATTAGTGAGGCTTTTGTGTTCGAGGTTTCTCTGGATTTTCTCGATCATTTTTCTGTTCAGTTACAGATTGTTTGGTAGCAGTGATGTCTTTACACTTCGTCAGACTGAAAGATTTAAATGACATGAGTACAGAAGATTTACTTTCAGCTCCAGCATTTGAGTTTCACACCATGACAGTGTCAGCTGATAGATGACCACTGTGTGAATAAAGTCTGTGTTCCAGAAAGTGAAAACAGTGCATCAAACATCAACATCACAGCTCAAGTATTGGAACGAATGCAGACGGTACCGTGCCAGTCGTGTAGTTTATGTACCGTTGAAAACATGAATATTTTGGATCCATGCTCTTTTTACAGTCAGATCCAAATGCGTTTGGACAGTGACACATAGTTTTGCCTCTGTACATCACCACAGTGGATCTGAATGACACAGATGACGGGACTGAAGTGTGGACCGACTTGAACCCATTTGAAAAATCCATCGTCTGTGGATAAACTATGACTGCCATAAATAACCTTATTGGTTTTAATAAAATGACAGGCTGAAGTCTGTCACCCATGGACCTTGTACGTTTCCTCCGACGCCTTCAGCTGATGCTAGGTGGTTGCTCTTCTTTCCTTCAGTTTTGTTGACATCAGGTGACGGACTCGTCTGTGGTGCTGTACAGAGACACAACTGTCCACATCATATAGACTGGCATTCCCTTTGGGATCAGACCAGTGCATCGTTTTAGTGGCTGTGAAAAATTAACCTTCCACTGTGATCACCATGGTAACACTGGTACCAGCTGGGACTCCCCCCTCACCTCTCTTTCTCATTTTCAGATGGGGGTGTTGGGTAAATGCCCGTTGGAGTCTGTGTGTGCCCCGTTACACACCGCCCCACTGGCGTGTCCGTTGTGCTGGATGTGTCCTCTTCGTTTGGTCATGAACTGCCCCCCCCCCAGGGGCTCCTGCTCCACAGAGGTCCGTCTGTCATCGTTTCTGCTCGGAGCTGCCACCTCTGGGGCTGTCGGGCTACGACAGCGCTGTCTGAGGACGTACAGCAGCACCGTGAGGAGCAGGCTGAAGCACAGCACCAGCAGAACCGACACAACCACGAGTTCCTTCAGGTAGCAGGGCCCACGAGCAGAGAGCAGCAGTTTGTCATCCCAAAGTTCAGCGTCTTTCAGCCCAGACTGATCCGTCTGCGTTGTCAAGTCTCCACCCAGTCGTCTAGTTGTGAGTCCAATGTTACTGCTGGACAGTGTTGTCATGGTTTCTGTTCGTTTGGGCCACATCTCAACAGATGTGTGCAGCCCAGGCCTTGGCGGTGTGGTGGGATGGTCCTGCACCAGGGTATGAGAGGTGGGGGTTTGTGGGGCGGGGCTGCTCTTCTGTTTGACCTGATAGATGGCCATAGTTTGTTGGTAGCCATTCTCAGTGGACAGACAGAGATAATGGCCCAGTGTTGCAGGAGTGGCAATAAAAGTCAAGCTGCTGTCTTCCAGCTGAAGGTACAGGTCTGAGGACAGACGGCTGTTGGGACGCTCCCATATCTGCTTGGACAGACGAGACGCTGCTGGACAGTGAAGACGGACCACTTCATTTAAGGACACTGACACCAGCACACCTGCATGATACAGAGACTACAGCAAAACATTCTACAGAGAAACCCCAAAACACCCCCTGACAATGTCACAGCCCAACAGGAAACCCACAAAAAATACAAACTACAGGAATGAACCAGCTGTGGTTGGCATGGTAACACACTAAATACTGAATACTGTAAGTACTGAACATGCACCAACAGTGTCCTTGCATAAATACTGTCATGTGACCTAACTAAGCCTACACTGTCATATTCAACTTGGCTATGAGGAATATTTGAATTTCTTGAAAATGTCAGCATTCCAGCTAAACAATGGCTGAATCAGTTCAGACACTTACCTGAAGGCAGGTTGTTTGGCCCAAACTGAGCCCTGGGGTTCAATGAAACACTGTTACATGCCTCTTCAACGTTGCCGTTGTCGATGTCCTGGGTTCTAGGGATGGAAACTGGAGTCAGACATGATGCTTTGGCGCTAATGCCACCAGATGGAAAGGCTTTAAGTATCCGACTAGAGGCCTGAAATTATTGTTTTTCCTTTTTAAAAATATTATTATTACCAGGGGTGTAGTGGTCCCCAGAGAAGTGAGTATACTGTCAATTTTTGCCTGTATTTTTTTTTTTTTAAGTAGTCCAGAAAAACTCTGTGTTTTAGTGTGGGTAGGACTGGCACCTGAGGTGTCCAATCAGGTTCCAGAGGTGGCCAGGACTACTCGGCAATCTTTTCCTTGGCATGACCCGCCCTACTCTGCCTCTGATTGGCTCATCAGTCCTCATACCAAAACTTAACCAATGTAATCAGTGAATGCAGTGAGTACTAGCCAATTAGAGGCAGAGTGGGGCAGGTCATGGCTTCATCATCCAGGGGGAAAAAATGAACAATTTGGCTGCAGATATGACTGAATGGTGCATTAGGGGGGATTTGGAAGTGGATGTACACAATGACTGAACAATAAGTATGTATACTCTAGATACCCTGAACTACATCAGTGATTATGATTATTATGATTATTATGATTATTATTATGATTATTATGAGAAGATTCCCACAGGGTAAATAAAATGTGCCTCCTAAGTTACTATTAAATAATAAAAAAAAAGCCTCAATTTTCTAATCAGATAAATTATTGTACACGAGACAACACTGAACAGCTCCAGACAATTACAAGTTGTGATTCTGTTCTGATTCTGTGATTCCAACTTCCTTCAGTGTGATGTTTTAGTTTCAGATATTTTAGTTTCTGCTGATTTAAATGTAAATGAGCCTTTCCTGTCTGTGCCATAGACCCCATCCTGTTGACACCCTGGCCCACGTTCATGGTATCAGAGTGGTTCTGGTGGGTTCCGTCGGACTGATTGAGGTGGTGACATGACAAATACACTGAATTCCAAAAGGCTCCTACAGGCCCAATTATCTGAACGACAAATTCACAGCTGGGTGGACATTTCAGTGCTTTCAAATTGTTTAGAGTGACCTGTTCCGTCGTGAAAATTTATATGAAAATCTAATTTCTTCCCTTATAAAGTTGGTACTGATACATCATTTGTCATAAAAGTAAATACAGTAGGTCTTAAAGCTTTGCCCACTCTTTACTGCCCGCTTGTGTTTGAACTATGAAGTAGAAGTACAGGAAAAACCTACCTGACTTCTAAGTAACTTATCGAAATTATTCACAGATATGGAAACTACAGACAGAAACTAAATATGAAACATTTTGCTCAAACACATTTGAAACATACGTGTGTTCATGTGTGCTTTAGTGGAACAGAATGGAACTAAATATTCAACAATGTGAAAACATTGTTTTCTTTAAGAAGATGCATAAAAACCTTATTTTACAGAGACATAGCAACAATGAACCAGAGTACAATAGTAATAGTTACTGTGGATATGTTATTATTTGTTCTCTTTTTTCAATAATTTAGTAACTATAAAACTAAAACCATAAATGCACAAGTTTTATATAGACTTGGTTGATAGGTGTACATACTGTTACATAGATATACACACTGTTAATATAGTTAATATTATTCATAGATAGCTATGTATGCTGTTAATACTGCAAATTTGCATCCATTTGTATTTTGTCCATTTATATTTTTCATTCTACTTAGCTCTACTCTTATGTTACTTTCTAAAATTTATATTCTATTTTCTATTGATCTACTTTTTTGTTTTTGTAATTTTATGTTTGCTCTTTTCTCATTTCTGTAATAATAGTGTTTGTTAATATTATTACACTGACTGGAGTAGCACAATGACAATAGAGGCTATTCTATTCTATTCTATTCTATTCTATTCTATTCTATTCTATTCTTCTAGTGTATCACTGTCACATAAATGCTCTTGTCTGGTACTCACAGACTGTTCTGGGAGTTCTTGACTTCAGCACAGGTCCGGAGGGCAGGGTCCCACCCACAAAAAGGGTCTCGGGCCAGAACACATTGGGCACAGGTCCAATAAAAGGAGCAGTTGGCAGTTGGAAGCCTCACCACTCCCTCTGATGTGCCAACATATATCATACCCTGAAGGTGACAGCAGCAAATCACATGACAACACCGCCACGGTAACACAATGTACACAGACACATTGTCCATTAGTCAGTTCACAAACTGTACATGAGCCACAGTCTGTGTCCTCTGGTGCAAAAACATCACTATCTGGTGTGTCCACGTACGTCAGCACATACAAAGGATGAACACTATGAACAGGACAGTGTCACTGTCCAGTTTACATCTACACAAACACATTCACTGGATGGAATCAGTCTCTCTCTGAACATCCTCCTGTGACAGACCAGAGTGGAACTGTCCAATATGGTCTTGATTTTGGACAACATTTGCCTCTGGCATGAGAACATCATCCACATGGTGGAGTTTGGTGGAGGAACATCATGATGCAGGTGTGTTTTACTGCTTCTGTCTGGGAACGAGCCAATCAGAGCCCAGACCTGAGTCCAACAGATGTGCAGTGGAATGACCTGAACAGAAGCGTTCACACCAGACGTCCTCCCAGTATGGATGAACAGATGCAGTTCTGTGAGGAAGAACGGTCGGAAATGTCCCTGGACATGGTACAGGTCTGATCAGCAGATAAAAAACACTGATTTTTCAGGTTATTGATGCCACAGGAGGTTGAACCAGTCATTAAACCCAAGGCTTAACTTTTAGTGTTCCAGTGTTTAATAGATGTGTTCAATAAAGACATGGACTATTTGGACTGTTTGTGTGGGGGTTCCCATACTTTTTCTCGCCGTTCTATACTCTTTACAAAAATGTTAAATCCTTTGCCTTCTAATGAACTGCCATAGTTTTCAGGTGTGGCCTGATGTGAACACAGTGGGTCAGTGTCAGCACCACTGGACATACACCGCTGTATGTGCTGGTTATAATATGTAGCAGTTTTATTGGTAGCATTGGTTTGTTGTTCAAGTACTGCAACCACTAAAGACATCCACAGAAAACAGTAAAACTGTCAGGTTCAAAGTTTGAGCCAAAGCTGAAACGGCAGCGACAACGACAACGGATTGTTCACGACTGTAAAGAACACAAATATTTCATTCTTAGTGACGTGTTCATTTAATTCAAATGAAACTACACTTAAAGTCTTAAATCCTATCATTACATAATAAATTATTAATTCAGTTACACCATCTTTTAGTTGTACTTTGCCTTCCAGATGTTTAATTCATTATTATTATTAAATTTATATTATTATTATTATTCATATTACTATTATTATTACTACAATTAATCAATTAGTTGATTATTTTCTACAGATAACCACTGTTGTCGGGTTATTGATCTCACACAAGGTTCAACCACTAATTAAATTCAAAGCTTCTCTTTCTTTTGAGTGTTAGATGTTTAATAAGTGTGTTCAACAAATGCATGAAATATTAGGACTCTTTGTGTGGGTTTAAGTGAAGTTCATTGTATTTGCGACTTAGATGCAGACCAGATCATATTTTATTCAAATTCATGCAGAGTTCACTATACTTTTCACCATATCTGAAGATCTGACTTCAACACAAACGCACCTTGGATATGGACAGCTTCAGGCTCCTGACAGACTGAGGGCGCTCAAAAACCTGGACCTCTTCAGTGATGTGGGTTCCACTCTGTAGCAGCACCACTTTGTGCAGGTAACCTGACTCTGAAACAGAACAGTTCAGTTTTCACCCACAGCAGTAATCACATGTTAAATGGTCATCAAAATCATTTCATCTGAGTTGTAGGACAAAGCACCACAGATTATCCCTATAAAATCTGAGGATTACTGTAAATAATTCAGACAGCAGTGTGTTTTTGTTTGTGTAAGCAGCTGTTGTCATGCGCTGTATCCTACCTGTGAGCAGAAACAGTACAGTGTAGTCTCTGTTGTTCACAGCTTGAACTCTCTGCACGGCCACGTTACAGTAGTTGTGTTCTGCAGACACCAGAGTCGGGCTTCTACCCACTGGACGTACGTTTTCATCAGCCAAGAAGTTTTCTTTGACAAAGCGGAGGGCGTTGTCTGACGCATTGTGTAACCCACACTAAGATTCATTAAAATAACACATAACATGTGAATAAAAATGCTGTTATGTATAATACCGTTAAAAATCATCATCATCATAAACATGCCAATTTCAACAGTATTGAGAGTTACTTGGCTGTACATCTGCTCATTTCTAACTCACATTCTATAATTGAAGTTTTGTCATTTCAGTTAGAATTAGAATTAATATCAGGTTTTACATCCCAAAAAACTTTGAATGATGAGTCATTGTGAATAATTTTTACAATAAATGACTAATTATGATTTCTTTTAAGTGAATGGCTGCTAAATAACACATCTGGGAAAACTAAAGGTAGACCCTTTAAATCTATTTTAATGACTCAATACCTGTTCAACATTGAACATAAAAGTATAACTAAATAGTCCTTGTTAACAAATAATCCCCATAAATGTCCATATTTAGTGTGTCCACCTTTGGTGCAGATAACAGTTTTCATTCTTGCTGCCATTGTTTTGATGT
>JAQQZY010000003.1:1780747-1796095 GCA_030068375.1 Ostorhinchus rueppellii | reverse complement strand
CTCTGATTCTGTCCTCTAGTGTCTCTGACTGCTCTGTCTGTCCTCATACACTTGTCTCTTACTGAAGTCTTCTACATTTCTGACATTAGACAAAAAACTCCCCCTTGCAAAGAAATGCAGTTCAACACATAATATCTGCTGGATGTCAGAGACCGCGGTAAAGCCGGCAAGAGATTCACAGATTCACAGCTCAATAGATCATCGATCAGTGATCATTGAGATCCAAATGACGTCTCTATGCGGCTTTAGTAACACAGAGAAGATACTACAACCCTATTTTCATCCACACAAACGGTCCTTAAAGGAGAATTCCGGCAATTTTACAAACATAGCACATCTGCTTGAGCTCAAAGAAAGTTGGCCAAAGGGAAAACCGTGAGAAATTTTCATGCGGGCTGCACAAAGCTATTCTCTTGTACAGTTTTCCTCAAAAGCGGGTGTTACCGGGCGAACTTTAAACCCTCTGTCAAAGTCTGAACTGCTATCAAAATGCCTTTGAGCCTAATGCCCATGGTGTGTGGGTCCATACAAATCAACCAAGACCACCCATTTAGCATGAGCTAGCACAGGCACCTTACAGTTTGAGCTTTTAGAAATAGCACACAATAGCGTACCTACCTAAATGTTCTTCCGGTTTCCACAGCAGTCTGCAGAAATCGATCGCCGAGGTCATACAATCCTGTAATCCAAAATTGTATTTTTCTCCACGGAAAACGACCCCTGAACACTGTCATAATTATTATACTATGAAAACACGCTGGAGTAGCATCAACATCCAGTTCCCAACTGTGTTTACCCCTCCTGTCACATGACACTATACGCTGCACTGCATCACCACCCTGTTGAGTCCAGAATGCAGGTCCACTATATAAGAGTTCAACCTGTCTCACCTCTGTTCCTCCTTTGGTTTAGCTGTGGAAATCGGTCAATGGTGGCAAAAAGGTAGGATCACCATCTCACCTTTTTCTAGGATCTGTGAGTAAAAGTGGATACTGAGATACATTTCCTGAGCCTTTCAACAACTCAACTTGCTATTATCATGGCTGGCAAAGTTTCTCATCTCTTTTGACTGGTCTAGTGTGAAGC
This sequence comes from Ostorhinchus rueppellii, assembly GCA_030068375.1. NCBI lineage: Eukaryota > Metazoa > Chordata > Actinopteri > Kurtiformes > Apogonidae > Ostorhinchus > Ostorhinchus rueppellii. The sequence continues at coordinate 1,795,009 of JAQQZY010000003.1, read as the reverse complement.
TTTCCTAGCTCCATGGTAAGAACCTAACAGTCAAGTCATGTTTCAAGCCAGACTGAAGCATGGTTCTGTTCACTGATAGTGTGAAAAGTTCTTATTGGATGGTTCAGACTTTTAGATCCACCACAAGAAGTTACAAGTTGTCATCATCACTAATGAATAAAAGACAAAAATCAACTGGAAGATGGAAGCTGTTAATTAAGACAAATGAGCTGCACGCCCATCTATAAAGCAATCAGTGTCAAGTATCACAAGATGCAGTACACATACACAACTGTAATGTTTAAAAGAACAATTGACGAAAATATACTTTTTTTTTTGCTTTTCAATATGTGAAAACACCATTCCTGCATTAGCAGCCTTCAAAAACAAAATGAGACTATTCAAATGCAATTCAGAGCTTAATTTGTCAGGATGTGAACTCTACTATTTGGTGATGAGGTCCTGAATTCTGTATCTCTACATCTACCCCAAAAAACACCTCCTTCATATTGATGGAAGGCAAAAAAGCTAGTGGATACTTCACCAAAGAACTGCATTGACAATACCCATGTATGGTTTGTTCAAATGTATTCTGACAGTGCAGTTAGCAAGTGACATTTCTGTGTTCTGAGCCATTCTGGTGCTATGTTTAGAACTTAACACTTTTAATAAAGTATATGTAAAATGCATTGAAGTGGTAGAGCTCCAGAGTTTGAAAGCAGAGGTGGGTGGTGGGGTTGAGGAAGCAGAGGCAGTGTGGGCGAGGGTGAGCCACAGAGAAGAACCTGAACGGCTGGAACACGAAAAACTGACAGATATTTTTAGAAGACCAGAAGCAAAACAGCAAATTGATTTCCAGCACCCTGAAATGGAAGCAATCACTCCATCTTAAAGACTGCAGTCAAACCACAATTTTCCCTATGACCAGATAAAGCTAAAAGGAGAGTACCCTTAAAATAAAATCAGACAATGTGAAGTTGCTGTGTGTCACGTGTTGTCCAGTATTTCTGTGTCTGTCTATTGCCTATCCCTCAGTCTGTGTGAGTTTGCCAAGAGAAATGTGGCCTAGTTACCATAGGAACATATTTGTAGCTGCTCTGCATCAAACAACCTTCATTTTTACCAGTGTATATAGAGGAGTTATTGCTTTGCTTGTAAATGAGCAGATCAAATTAAATCACTGGAATTAGAGATCAAGCAGCAATTTGAATCTCTTCACAGTGATTGAAATGAGGTATGGTCACATCACAGTTAAAATAAGCAGACTTTCTAGGAAAACAGCTCTCCAACAATATGAACCGCCCCTTGTTTGTTTTTTTCAATACCATGTAGGTCTGTAAATGTTCCAAATGAAACAACAAGTTTACAAGCTTCACTAGAAAATGATTCCTCTTCCTTTCCCTGGAGGGAGCAGAAATGGCTGCTTTCATCAGAGAGAGGAGGAAGATTTGGGACTCTATCAAAGCCAGGGTACAAGGCAAATGGTGCTATCAAATCAAGGCAATGTCAAAATAAAACTGTAGGAGCAAGACAAAGCCAGGGCTCAGAGGGTGAGTGATACTTCGGCAGACAATTGAGTAGTAAGCATCTTGAACATATTGTGCTATTTTTGTAAAAGCTTCCATGTGCTACAAAGGACTGGAAATCCATAGCAGAGGACAAAGAGAACTGCAGCAAAACTGAGACTAGCTTGTGAAGTGTATGTTCAAACTTTTCACTAACAGTGGGGTCAGAGGAAACTGAAAAGGAGATACACAAAACACTTAAAAACAGAGAGGACCATGACAAACTGAAGAAGCAGCTTAGAAACCAAGCACAGTTTTGACAAGCAGCAAGAACGTGACAGCTGAGTACTTCAACCTTAGCCTGGACTCAGCTGGGGCTAAAGCGGACTCACTTGGGGTTAAAACTCCAGGTCCGCCACAGCAAACCTCCGCTTGACCAACCAACCCAAACTGACTCTGATGTGGCAGCCACGTCTTTGACGATGTGTCCATGCAGCTGAATAGCACACACAAGTTCATTTTTTAGTTTTAGAGAGTGAGTGATGAACAGACCCAACAGTGATATGGTTATATGCAACACATAAAGGACAATGTTTATATTCATATGAACAGGAAAAAAGTAACGCTGACCCAAATGCATGAGGAGACGGAATGATGCAGTTGTACTACAGGACATTTAAATGAGCATGGCTGCCCTTTATGGATTTGTGGGGTAAATGCCATGATAATCTTTAACCACATATTGTTGTTATGATTAATTGATAAGAATCCTACAGAAAAAATCCATGTTCGTATCTGGCGTGTTTTATTTTCTTTTGCATTTGCAATATGCCAACAAGGCATGATATGGGCAAAATAGTCACAAAGAAACCAGTCATCAGAATAGTGTTGACATTCTGCAACACATTTCTGTTTCAATATAATGTGAAAATTATCTCTGTCCACCTGTACATTTTGCCAAATATTCATGAAATACCTCTGAATGTTTTAATATGGCTGTAACACATATCACATGATGATGGCAGCTAATGATGTGGCTTGACATGATCAAATGATAGCTCACCTGCTGTAAATGTAGTCAGTAGTCCACATAAGGATCATATCAGGGAAGGGAGGTAGTAAATCATGGACTGTATATTAATGGACAGGGTAACCACAACATTGTTTCTCAGCTGGTATCTGCAGTGTCACTCAAAAGTCAGTAGTTTCAAATTTCACCATATGCGTGTAGGCTTTTTGGAGCCAGATGCGACCATAATTGAAAAAAAAAAAAAAGAGATGGAACTATGGGAGCCCAAGGGTTCAAAGGTAGGCTAATCCTGAGCACTATTTTACTGACTATGTAAAACAGCAAACCTCATCAAGCACCAAGTAACAAAGTCATTTCATTGTCTTGTTAGGTGAACCTACGAACCACAACCAAAGTGGCGCTGTCTATCATGAAAAGTATGTTGTATTAAACAAAGCAGTGGCTACTGCCACAGTACTGTGGCACAAAGTGTCAGTTTGTCTATTGCCACAGAGCCAATCAAATGTGAGCATTTGTACGAGAGCCAATCATGGATACTGTTACATGAACTCATTAGCCTCTTGTTGCCACAGTACTGTGGTGATATATGGTGTATACATCAGTGCCGGAGTACTGTGGCAATTGACGGAAGAAACAACAAATTAGTGATAGTACATAGTATAGAATAGAAATTATTGTTCTAAATGCCCTGTTTGCTGTTTTAGGGTGTGCTCTGCTCTGTGCAGTCAGTGAGGCTGGAGAAGGTGGGTGGAGCTACATGCTTGATGTGGCAGTGTGCTGTGTCAGTTCAGTGTACTGATTGCTGTGGTCTGAAATCTGCACTCTGAACTGTGTTCCAGTGGTTAACTTACATCAACGCCAAATTTACCTACTGGTGGCACCCCCCGTTTGAAAATCTTCATAAAAAAAAAATAAAAAATTCTACTTCATCCAGGAATTAAATGCAAATTCAATAAGTCACTGGGTGAGCTAAATCTCTCTGATTGCCTTGGTACTTTTTGAGATGTAACAAGTTACCAATCTAGACATGATATAATGAAGGCACTGATTGGCTCTGTGGTAATAGACAAACCCATATTTCATGCTACAGTAGTGTCAGCACCCACGCCGCTGAAACTCAGGCTCAACTATTTGATGTAAGATCCATCTAGATTGAACACCAGATAGTTTTAAAAGGTGCCAAATCATATGAGACCTTAAGGAGTCCTGTTGTCCACAGAGGCTTCATTTGGGAGTGGAAGTCACCCCACAATGCAACTCCAGAGTTACCAACTTCAACATTGTCAGCAGTTTTTCCAAAAAGAAACTGAGAACGTTGCCTAGGGTAAATGCAGTAAAAGATATGCATTTTAAGGCAAAAAAACGTCTGGACATTGGTTCTACAAGCAATTTACATATATAACATCTATTCTGTAAATACATTTAATTTCAGTATTTCCTCATACAAATCTAGGATTACACTACAGCTAAGAACCTTTTTCAACCATCTCTTTTAAAATGAATGCTCATAATTACCTATTTCATTCTATCTGGTGTTCAGACTAAGGACTGACAGCATTAAGTTGGGGTTTAGAAATAAAGCAAGCCTTATTTACCATATTTAGTAATGTTTAAACTAGAGAAGACTATCTGGCCAATAGATAACAGCTGGTATCAGCAGAATTTGGCTCCGATAGAGGCCAAACAAAAGGCTTCTTAATTTGGATCACAGATATTTTTGAGGGGAAAAAATTGCAAAAAACTAAAATTTGCAACTATAATTTACAGATTTTTTTTTACAGTTTAATATGTTCCAGATATACTGGTTTCTTCATTTAGATATATATTTCTTTGACTTTGTTTGGTATTGTGTCTAATAAAGTCAAAGCCAGGCAATTCTCAACAGCTGATGACATTGGGCAATTATTTACCTATAATGGACTACTTATGGACAAACATTTCATTACAAAATGAATTCAGGTGTTCCCTTGCTACAAGGGGACGACAAAACCACAAGGGCAAATATAATATAATTTCATATTGAGAAACATATCATTGCAGTAAACATTTCTATTTTGTTATTAGGGTTGATTATATTTCTATTGTCAAATAAAATGGTCAAAAAATTATACAAACTTAAGATTTCACTTAATTCCAGTCAAAACTGAAAGCGTCTGTTCTTATTTAAAACTGACATGAATATAGCTTATGAAAATATTTCTAATCAACCAAATGGGGAAGTCCTCTCCATATTATTATTATTATTATTATTATTATTATTAAGGTTAAAGGCCCCCCCCCCCCCCATGTATTGCAGTGGAGATGGCTGAAAAGCATCAGAATTATGATGGAAACTTGGTGCTGGAGTTGAAGCAGCTTGTCGCCGGCTGTCAGGCTCCCAGATGACAACTGCAACCGAGTGGCAAAAGACTCCAGATTCTCAAAAGCTTAGAAGGAATCCAAGAACAGAATGACTCATGGATTCCTTATTTGGGGATTTTTAGCAAAGGTAACACGAGAGGAGATGCATGAGATATGAGGCATAAATTCATGTTGTGAAAAAAAGGGATTTGGCATGGTAGTGAGTCAGACTGAGCCAGACTTATCTTGACCTATCAAGACACTGGATTAACTGGACATCTACGTCACAGTACTATGTGAAGGTATGTGGAAAAAGGCTGAAGTGAAGATGGCAGCCTCCGACAATATCTGGACATGTCACCTAAGATGAATAAAAATGCACATAACAAAAACACAAGATCCCTAAAGCTAATGATGACATTTATTGTTCATATATTGTTCATTCTTAGTAAAATCCAACGGACAGTGGCTACTCATTGATTAATTCAATTTCAGTTGTTTTTTCTAAGGCCAGTTTCTTAGTTGCAATTATAATGATAAATATTATATAATTTTACCCTGACACATTTTTATATATTGTAATAATTTTCCTTGGAGATCGGCAATATAGTCATGATTATCATAACTGTAAAGTACATTTTACGTTTTGGGACAGAGACAGGCCAGTTAATCAGCACTTCATAAACTAAATTTAGAGCAGTGCTTCCCAAACTTTTTTGAGCCATGGCACATATTTTACAGGAGAAAAATCACAAGGCACACCACCAAACCAAAATGTCACAAAAAGTATATTTATTGAAATATCATGCAAATCTAGTCTCAGTTTACTTATTCAGTGTGAAACCTGGGCCTGTTTAATTGAACACAAAGCTGATATTCTTGTCGGAATTGAAGAAAGACACACAAATCTTCAGCTCTCAACATTGGGGTGCACGGGCTAAACTGTCACCTACTGTTTGGAACAAGAAAGCTGAGCGGGGTGAGTTAGTGACCCCTCAGACGGACCCCCAGATTGAGGTCTGTTGTATGATAGTATCGGAGGCATATTCCCCCTGCCCAAACCCGGTACCCAGGGTTTGTGGGTAACTCACTGATCCGTGTATCACTCGTGAGACGGGGCTTTATCAACAGAACGCACCGGTTCACTTTCACTTTTATTTTGCAAAGGGAATCAGGAAACCATTGTAGGTTGATCAGTGGTGCGTGCAGTCAAATGTGTCTATATTACGCTGTTTGCTTACAGTATCGATTATGTGAAATTGGATAATCTTCCACAGCGCACCTGATGACTTCTCACGGCACACTAATGCGCCACGGCACGCTGTTTGGGAAACACTGATTTAGAGTTCAACACTAGAATTAGGGATTCTAAAAAGTACACTTTTAACTATATGTACTTGTTTTTTTTTTTTTTGTTTTTTTTTTTACATTTTCTGATGTAGAAAAAGATCTGTCCATTTTCAATGTTCTGCCTGTAGGTTTGTGAGATTTTCTGTATTATTTGTCATGTTTTGAGCATGAAGAAGTTTTTTGTCTGTTACTTCATTCTACAGTTGCCCTTATTTTATTTATTTTCACTTATTCTAGTGACTAAAAAAGGAAAATGAATAAAATAAACAAAAAACAAAAACAACAACAGATATTAATTAATAAGATTAGGATTGTGTTATCTTCTGCATTTATTTTTTGTCTCATGCCCTTATTTCAATTTTTTTTACATTAGACTTCAACTTTAACTCTGTCTCAAAAATATATGCGTCAACAGTGGAAACAAAAAAATTATGTAACATTCCTGATGATAACTATTGATATCATTTGATGGAAACATTTTTATTATGTAAACATTTTTGGCTGTATTAGCCAGACTTATCTTCTAGTGTAATTTTCTTATTCGTGGTTTTAAAGACAAAAAAATCAAAACAAAATACATGGATAATGTTCAAAACGAGACAAAGATGTTGAAAGACATAAGACATAAAAGGCCTGAACCCCTGAATGATTGTTGGTGGCTTCATTCTTTCCCATGTCCACTATGAGAAAATATTCAACAAATTCTACATTTGACGAATTCTTTAAATAGATTTGAAAGGAAAATATAGAAATGTAATTTATTCTGTGTGCGGAAGACCTTTACAGGTCAAATTTAAGGATTAATAATCAATTTGAAGGACAATTAAGGTCTTAATTTAGGACAATTTAAGACATTTTAAGGCTCTGAGTCTAAGCTGAAAATTGAAATACAACAAAGCCTGAAGAGAAGAGGAAAATGCATATCACATTATTGATGCTTATTGCAGTAACAACAATCATAATTTTATCTTTCACTGTCTGCTGTAAATAACAGCCTATTTACTATCTCAATGCTGCCACAGCACAATGAAATCCAGTTTCATCAATCTGACTTCGTTCTAACTTTTAAAAACACCAAATTGGCCTTTAATATGTCATTTCTATTTCTGAACCCCCCCCCCCCCCACACACACACACACACACACACACGCAGCTGTTTGATGTGCAACACCCAGAGATGGCTAATGAGAAAAATACAATTATCAGTGTAATATCTGCAAAATGGCAAGAAAGTTTGGCTCAGCAGAGTCTAACAGGGGTGGACTGCCAATCAACCATGCACTTCCACTGGTTTCACCTGAAGGGAGCATCAGATTTGCACAGGGATTGGATGTCAAATAACATATGAATAAATAATATTGTAGGCACTGTGGGGCACTGAGTGCACATGCTGTGTTTTGTCTTTCTATTGCATGCATGTACAATAATGTGTCAAGCATTACTGAATGCACTTGAGCACCTTTAGATTTACAAATTGAAATATTATGAGATGCAGAGATGAATATAGTGGCATATAATTCATGCCAATATAGCACATAATGAAATGTAGTTTTGTGGTATTTAAATTATATGCCACAAATGTGCACCCACACAGATTAAAAGACAAAACCTACAAAAACAATATCTATTTTGGCTATACTAAAATAAGCCTGATGGAAGTTGGGCAAGCCTCTTGTTATTACATACACATTTTATCCTCTCAACAGATTAAGGATAACAAGATAAACCAGCAAACCTCTTCTATGGGCACTGTCGACTTATATTAAAATATTTGAGTTGAAATACACCCAGCAAAAAGGTCTCACAGTGTCCTTTTCTGTCGAATGAAGTATCTTCAAAGAGCAAAGAAAAGCCATCCTAAAATGGGATACTGGTGCCAATTAACACACCAGTGCAATGAACACTGGGATGTGAGGTCATGCAACCTGCAATGCATCACACTGACTATCAGGGTCAAGGGCAGGAAGAAACCAATCTTGAACTTGTCCTCTGCGTAGATGCAGATGTGTACCCACAAGAACACCTCAGTTTTTGAGGAAGTTCCTGAGAGAAAAAAAACACCTTCACAGATGACAGTCTTTAGCTATCATGAACATATCACCAGGAGTCAGTCAGGGGAAATATTTCCAAATTTTTCACCAAGTTAAATGCATGCAGCACTTACCCAAAAAAACACAGGGCTCCCAGACGTAGAAATCTTAAAAACTTAGTTACATCTGTGGGTGCAGACTGAATCTGCTTGGCATTGGGGGCACTTGGGAGGAGGGCTGAGGTTTCAGGTTGACTTTTTTTTTTTTTTCTGGGAACCAAAGGTAGAATCAGTTTGTGCAGACCTGAGAGGGTTCCGAGTAATAGGCTAGTGTTGTCCTCTGTAAAAGAAAGATGTGTTTTACTCATTTAGGCCAATCTGTGGTACTGGGGATGAGCAGAACCTACGCTGTGCGTGTGAGTACATGCCTTTGATCAGGTGTGAAGGCTTTTTTCAGGTTGGAGGTGTCCCTACACCTGCAGCTTAGTCCATCACTGAAGCCAGACTCGCCTGTCAGCGGCTGTGAAGTGCAGCTCAGCAGCTCTCTGGTTCTCCTCCCTCTCGTCTTCCTCTGCTCCCTGTCCACCAACTCTATCGCAATCCAGGAACGGAGATGTGATCCCAATGTAGCTTCCACGGTAATAAAAACGATCTCCTCTGAAGATGGCTTTTGTCATCTTAATTGTTTGCTTTGGGCACATGTGACTCAAACAGCCTCTGCGTCGCTTTATTATCCTGAGTAACACCAACTCTTGGTCTAACGAACCACGGCGCCAATCAGTTTATCCTTTGTCACTTATTACATATAAATAATAACACTCACTCTGAGACTAACGACACAGTAATGATGCGTATGGTTAAAACACTGCACACTGCACCTTCATCAATGCAGATGACTGAGATGAAGGTGATGCCAGTGGGCTTTGCCAACACTAAGCAGCACGCAAACCCACTGCACAGTGTGCGCACCGAAGCCACGAACGCATCAAAATAAACATCCCAGAGGGCATTTACAGCCGGTTCCTATCAGATCACGGTCGAAGTCAAACAGCATCAAAACGGTAGTATCAGATCCGTCCTCCTGGTTTCTACCTAGGCTGCTTTTAAGCTTGGAGAGCGTCTGTGGCTCACCCCGCGTGGCATAACGACGTCCCCAATAATCGACAAAATAAAGACCAGAGGGAGAGAATCCAGTACTAAACTGACTCTGGTTCCGTCCGTTCGTCCGTCCGGCCCACCTAATTCCGATTCAGTGACAGCGCATGAAAAAAGACGGTGTTCGGCAAACGGAGAAGTCTCTCCCTGAGGGCGGAGATAGTGCGTAAGATAGACAGAAACACAAACCGCCGCCTCCAAAGCCTCCGCTGGGCTGGACCGGCTCTGGACTGGGTAACACCTGAAAATACCGACCCGACGCCCTGTACGCCTGGCGGTGATGAGGATGAGGTGGAATTAGACTGGAAAGAGTCCAAAGTGCATGGAAGTGACTTCATGCCAGACTGGGCTTTACTGGGTTCCAGTAGGATAAAGGTTGGTTCACTCCTAATGAGGCTCCTGGTGATGTGGGAAAGGCTTTAAACCTCACCCTTCATTCTCATTATCATGATATATTTGTAATATGGTGGAATAAGTGTCAACATCAGGATACACACTTTTACTCTCACTGTGTCATAGTATACAACATGGTTCAAAGTTTCATTGTTTTACTCAGTGTTATTCATGTTTTAATGTCAAACAAACATTTTATTGTTTTAATAATATGAAAGACCAAATCATGAAATCCGTGACTGAATTCTTGTTTTGTTGTTGTTGTTCCTGTTTTAATATTGAACATTTTCTCCTTATAGCCAATAGCTACTTTGAATATCCTCCACTAATCTCTTTTAAAAGGACTGTTTACTGAAGAGTCCTGACCATAAATAATCATTTATTAATTCAATTAAATGAAAATGATTAAAATCAAAATAAACAATAGGGAGAAAACAAAGAAAATTGCCACACACAAAAAAACAAAAACAAAAAACAAAACCACTAGATATTGAAATCTGACACTTTCTTCACCTTTCACCTTGTGATAAGAGACAGACTTGACATATTTTTTGATAAATATCAGTATCAGTTTTTTTGGCCCTTAGTCCTCGGGCTTACACTTTTCAATACTAACTTAACACTCTACTTTCAAAACCTGCTATAATCTGTATTGATGGTAACTCCTTTCTGTCAGAGTCAGAGCACATTGTCTTTTAAGTAAAAGGAACCAATATTTCATTTAGTCAAGATGAAGACATTAGTTCAAGTTTTACCGAGGGCAAACAGGAATAAGCTGGAATTTAGTCCTGAATTTCTGCAAAAATTACTGAATGCTGATTTTACCTAAGATGAGGTTAAGAATTCAGAATGATTCAACAAACTGTTAGTGACTTGTCACTTGTCAAAGTAAAATACATAACAGTAATATGATATATGTGTTTATTTTCCTACTGCAAATAGAATGCAATAGTTCATAAATGCTGATCTCAACAAAGCCACATGAATGTACACTATAGGCATGAAAATATGACAAAAGTGAAGTTAAAGATGTATCAGAATGGGAAAGATGTAAAAATACAAAAAAAGACACGTGAAAGAAAATGACAAAGATAGTGTTTGGTCAGAGGAAGAGTCAGTCCTATTTGTGTATGCTGTGCAATTTTTTTTTTTACATGAATTTATGGTGGGTCTTAAGCTGAAAAAGTCTGGTAATGCATCATAACTTATTTGATTCAGAAAAGCCCTTTATCAAGGCCTGGAACAAATGGAACCATATGGTGATACTTAAAGCAACATATGACTCTCATCATAATTTTTGTTTTAATTTAAAAAAACAAAACAAAATCACTAATCATCACTAATCCATTAGTCTACGTACCTGAATCACTTCCCTCAAGGTGAGCAAATTTGAAATGACTCCATCATAAACACATTCTGCCTGTTTACATGAACAAAAACAGCACTTGGGCCTTTTTGTAAATTTGGTCACAAAGTACATTGTGGGAATGGGAATTGCATCCAGCAGCATTTTCACTGTCTCTTTGTGAGTGCTGAACCCCAATGACACCTTTACCTCCATCCATGACTAGACTCATTCTTCAAAACAGCCCTGGTGGACTGTAGAATTGCACATTGTAGCAATCCCGCTCATTTTCAGGCCAAATCTGCCATTCCCACAATGCACTTCACAACAAAATTTCTGAAAAGACCCGAGTGTCAAGTCCAAACTCTAAACTGACGACCCAAATGCAGAGAAACTCACAAAGATCAGGGTAAAAGGAATAACACTTTATTATAAACAAGAATAGTTTAACACTAGTTCTTTACTTGTTTATCGCGAGGGGATAATCTAAGATCAGTGTTAGGGGATGAAGCAGGGGTCAAAAACCAGGAGCAGGAATATTATAGCAATGGTACCCAGGGGGATTATGCAGGCTCTAGTCAAAAACACAGCAGAAGTCAGAACACAGGAAGGCAGCAATAGAAAATCCAAAAGACAGGGGCAGAGCAAAAACCAAATACTGTATAGAGTAAACGGTCCAATATCCAGGGTGTCCATCCGTGAGGCAAAGGTATCCGATGGGGGAGAAGGCAGGATCAGTGGTCCAAAAACACAAGGGAATCAGGTCAAACAGGGCACAGGCAAAGACTTGGTGGTCAATGGCTGAAAAAGGTCAAGGCTCAGAAAGGCAGACAAAAGACAAACACTGGCAGACAAACACTCAAAGGTACTTTACAAACTGGCAAAGACTAGGACAAAACACAGGGCTTATTTAAACAAGGAGGAGGGGTTGACAATTGGACACAGGTGAAAAACATGAGGCAGGTGTAGGTAATCACACAGGCAGGAAAGTAAGGGGAAAAGGAAGTAAAGACAACAGACATGGCAGAGGAGGAAGATTAAAAAAATAAAACAGGAAGTGACAAGACAAACATAAAAGAACTGACATCTGGACCCAGACGTGACACCGAGTGATATTTCGGTTTGATACGTTAACAAGAAGTTTGTGTTTGTGATGGAGTCATCTTCAAAGTTGTTCATCTTGAGGGAAGTGATTCAAGTGCTTAAGCACAAAAAGACAAATGGGTAGTGATAACAGGCTATCACTCTGGTTTTACAAATTTGAAAAAAAAATATGCTGAAAGTCTGCTTTAAAGAGATGGACATGTGTGTCAAAACACAATTCCTGTAGAGTTTACATGAAAAAAAAAATGTCAGAAATACATTTCAGACTCGGTAATCTAATTTAATTGAATTAAGTAGCTATTTTTCAAAGTTGCTGTCTTTGTGCAGAATCCTCTTCAGCTATGATTCTACGAAACCCAAAGTGACATCACCAATGTATATTCAGCAATTTAAAGATATTTACCTTACTGTTATAAAGAAGATGAACTAGATAATATTAATAGTTAACATCCTGGAATCAGATAATTAGGGACAGAGCCCATAGTTTTTATTTGTTTTTTTAATACTACTATGATTAATAATAATACTATTACTACTACTACTACTACTACTGAATCAAATAAACAACTGACAACGGTTGTAAAGACTTTTGCTAACTTGAAACTGACATGGACTCACAACAGAAAGAAGTCAGTGTGTATCCACAGTGATGTATTGCCCCCCCCCCCCCCAGACTTGTAATTGGTTGGTATAGAATAAATACTGCATATTTCACAGTGATTGGCCCATATCCAGACTGTTTTTCTCAGTCTTGAATACACTGAGAAAACTGGATGGCTAGCCAGGCTAATGAGTAGTGCCTCTGTTCTGTCTTTCAGTCCAATCTTTTCCAGCCACTGGTATGTTTTCTTGATATCAGCCACTTCCTCAATTTGCTGGTGGTACATGCCATGCAGGGGCTTGTCCTTCCATGATATATCCTCTGGCTCCTCCTCCTTACTGGATTTTTGTTGCCTGAAGCATTCACTTAAGAATTGGTCACTGGGAGCCATCTTGTTGATATATTCAGCTCTCAGGAGTCAGTCCTGGCCTAATGGTGATGTGCCACTGGTGTGGAACCGGGCATGGAGGGCAGGCTCATAAAGTTGCGGGGGGGAGGGGGTATGTCTCAAATTATTTTTGTATTTTTCTTACATCATTCCAAAAATATTGATGCCAGCAGAACAGATTGATTCTGTGTGTTGCCTTTGGTTTTGTGTATGCCACCTTACCACAACAACCGTAGCCAGTTTTGCATGAAGCTGTTCTAGTTAAAACCTGCCTTTCAGACACACTAAATATAGATGTAAAATCAGCCATTATAATTAGTTTCAGGTTTGGTAAATCACATTGCGTGCACTAAATAAATGTTTGCATTTACTCCTCCCAATAATTCTGCGCTTTCTGGCAGAAATGCCCATATTGTATATTCATCAAGGCAAACACGTTAAATGCATTGCATGAGCTTTTTTGCCCGTTTGAGAGGTGCAACCCTTGATACATCCTGTTTGTAGATGAGCTTCAACATGTTTTTGCACACGTAAACCTTTAGTACATCAGGCTCTAAGAGAGTTCACCCAGCAATTGATGAGGCTATGGAAGATGACTATGGAGGTCAACTCAAAGCCACTTGCCCAAGTGAGCATCAGATGTGGCATATACCAAGGAGATGCTCTGTCTTCCCTGCTGTTCTGCATAGACCTAAACCCCCTCAGCCCGATCATCACAAAGAGTGGCTTTGTGTACTGGTTCCGAAGTGAAACAACCATCAGCCACCTCCTCTACATGGATGACATCAAGCTGCATGTCAAGAATGAGCGTGATAACTCCCTAATTCATCTCACTCGGACATACAGGAAAGATGTCAGGATGTTATTTGGACAAGAGAAATGAGGACAGATGGTATCTAAAAGAGGAAAGATGATCACAACTGAAGGGCTTGATCTACCTGAAGAGAACATTGTAGACATGGAGGGCAGTTACAAATACCTGGGGATCCCACAGGCAAATGGTAATCATGAGGAGGCAGCTCGGAGGTCAGCCACAGCCAAAT
>JAQQZY010000003.1:1669814-1681797 GCA_030068375.1 Ostorhinchus rueppellii | reverse complement strand
GTAATGACGTAATTAACTGTGCGGCGAAGTAGTGTCTGAAACCGTTTTCCATTTTGATTGATGAGTGCACTATATAGCCCACTACATAGTGTTCCCTATGGAGTGAATAACGAGGAGTGAATGAGTGAGTGATTTCAGAGACAGCCAATGTGAATTGTGTTTCTACTGAGATATGGTCAAAGGTCAGAGGTCAACTGCATTGCAGTGGGTCTGTGAGAAAAAGTGGGTTTACTTGGCTTATTGGAATAGGATGAAATGAAAAAGGATTTTTTTTTTTTTTTTACTCTACAAATTACACACATGGCTGATGCACATATGATTGAGATGAGAGGTTACAATAGTTTACCCACAGGTAGTACTGGTCCTGTCACCTTAAAGCATTTATCAATCCATCAATATTTTTTTTGCTGTCTTACCTACTATAACACAGAGGAAATGGACAGACTGTGGATTGTTTTATTTTTCTTTTTATGTGGATTTATGTTTGGCAGTGGACTTGGACGTCTCCTCAGTGGATTATTTTGGACTGGTTGTGGGTTTGAATGTTTGAACGTGGAGCTGTCATTAATACATGCCCCAGTATTTTCCATTAGAGGACAACAAATAACTGCAATTAAAACCTTAACTGTCAAGAAAAATTATTTAAATATCGCAAATAAATGGCCAACATGTTACTAATAGACTGTATATGTAAAAAAAAAAACAAAAAAAAACAACTATTTAATGTTAAGTATGTAGCTATTATATAACCTCTAAGGTAAATTAAAATAAAGAGTGCTCTCTGAAACATGGTCATGGTTGTTATTGTAATGCAGAGGCTGAAACAATCAATAACATTTTAAATTCCAGAGAAAAGGAAAAAGGTCAATGGACTCACCATAGTGTGGAATAATAGCCCAGGCCATGGCAGATGCATATATCCCCCCGATCATCCAGAACATGCAGAGCCAGCTCAGGTGCTCACCACGTTTCTCTTGGGCCAGAAATTCAGAATAGTAGGAAAACACAATGGGAATGGAGCCACCGATCCTGCAGAGATCAGAAATAGCATGAGCCTTGACATGAAGTGTCTGTGTAAACCCTCCAAAGTGTGCTCAGAAAACAAGAAATGCATTTCATTTTATTAAAAGAGCTGAAATCAGTACTGTGTCTACCGATGAAGGTGGTCAATCACCTGTTAAAATGTAATGATCGTAATAACGGATCTAAAAAATGAATTCAACAATGCAATTTGCCATTTCACTAAACCAGAGATAAAGCTGGTTTTGCAAAGGTCATCACAGTAGAAATGGTAAGTAGCTGGGTGCGTGATGTAAATGAAAATGGATGCCAGTGAAATATATCTGTACTTAAGATGAATTTAATCTTCTGTTGAACTGCGAAGGGTACAGATTAATGTGTAGCTTGATTTTTGCTCTCAGAAAGGGGTGTGTAAAATGATATTTTACAATTTACTCATACTTTTTTCTTTTCAGTAAATATGTTTATTAAGCAGAAAAACTCATCCTGTAAACCAAATATTCAAAGGTGCCCTGTCACATGTATTTCATTGCTTTTGTGGTAAAATGTCTGAAGTGGACTCTAACATTTTTTTGTGGGAAAAATGCCTTGGTTACCAAGTTTCAAGCCTTTCTAACATGCTGTATAAAGCCTGCTGGAAGACTCAGTTCCATTTGCACCAGTTGTCATGAATATTCAATATACTAATCTGCTTGATTCTAATTGGCTAGCAACTAGCCAATGAGAGCCCCGGTTTTCAGCATCCTTAAAGGAATACTCCACGCAAAAATGAAATTAAGTCAGTCACAGCCTCTCCCAGAGTTTTTTAAATTCATTCAGTTATTGTCCTGTTTTGTCCAGTTTTAGGAGCAGCACTTTTAGCTTTAGCTTAGCACAGTTACTGTAAACTTACGGTGTCAGTTAGCATGTCCTCCAAAAAGAGGGACCGAGACATCTATTTTTTTTTTCTAAATATATCTTGAGAGCCGTGTGTTCTGAACGAGTACAAATCATAATGCAAAAATGAACGAGGCTATTACCTGGACACATATTTACTTGGAACTATATTCAGCCTCATGACAGGCAAAGCACTGCTGGATAGGAGCAAAGCGCTCATGTAGTAATTGAAAATCCCCAACTTCCGTAAACACACCGGCGTGGATACTTACAGTTCTACAGCAAAATTTCTTGTTTGATCCGAATCCAAGACCATGTTTGTTTGAGCCAGAATATACTGAAGAGGAACTACGCACAACGGAGGAGCAAGAGCAGCTGTCTGACAAGACATGAGGGAGAGGGTCCACGTGAACTGGTGGCGTGAGTGTGGAGTTTACAATGCCCACCGAACCAGAATCTGTGTGTTGTGAGTGGGGAAAGGTACTGACATCGATGATGAGGCCCAATGTTTCGGAGTCGGACGAAGAGGAGCCTGCCCAAGATGCGTTACAGCCACCGAGGCTGTCTCTGTTATGATTCACCCGGTGTGATGAGGTGAATTGGAAGAAAAGACTGTACACTGAATGGACCAAACGGACAGCTGTCCACAAAGTATGATGCCTGATTATTTCAGGATTTCATTCGGCACATGTATGCACATCAGGCTGGTACTCATTCAGTTTTTTATTCTGGTGCTGTGTGAGAACTTTACTCCTATCTAGTAGTGCTTTGCCTGTGATGAGGCTGAATATACTCATACTCGTACCTGTCCTCTTCCGCTCATCAGTGACCCGGCCCCGGACGCTGAATATAGTTCCAAGTAAATATGTGCCCAGGTAATACCCTGATTCGATTTTGCTTATGATTATGATTACGATTATGATTTGTACTTGTTCTGAACACACGGCTCCCAAGATATATTTAGGGGAAAAAAATAGATATCTCGGTCCCTCTTTTTGGAGGACATGCTAACTGACACCGTAAGTTTACAGCAACTGCGCTAAGCTAAAGCTAAAAGTGCTGCTCCTAAAATAGGAAAAAACAGGACAAAAACTGAATGGATTTTTAAAAAAATTGATACACTGTTCTAACTCTGGGAGAGGCTGTGACCCACTTAATTTCATTTTTGGGTGGAATATTCCTTTAACCCTGTGCAAAAAAGTAGTGGAACTGGCGGATATGAAAGTGAAACTTCACATGCTCTGAATGTCTGACTCCTGGCTTCTATGCCTCTCTTGTACGGTGGAACTTACACAGAATTTTCACAACTTCTAACCAGTATTTGCTGGGCCCCCTCCACTGTTCTATGGGCCCCCGGGAATGCTGGGCCCCATAAATTTATCATGTTTACCTCCCCCCCTTCCTACACTCCAGCTTACTGTATATGAAAACTGTCGCTGAGCTTGGCGAATGCTGTGGGCGTGGTCTCACCCAGGTGAACTCGAATAGTAATGAGGTGTGGCATTAACACGTCAGACTAACCAGCTTTAACAACTGACCTGATTTCTCCACTTATTTCTGTTCAGTGGCAGATCGCAGATAGAGGAGGTAGCAGTTCATTTTCAAATTCACTACATAATACAAACACCTACAGACCTAAGATTTTTTTTTTTATTATTGAAAATACAAGTAAAAATAGTTTTGTGTGGCAGGGCACCTTCAAGGCTTTCTAGCAGTGTTTTGTATGACAAGTACAAATTTAGACAGAAATAACTGTGTTCTAATTTTATAAATATTTCTATCCAAGTTTGAATATTTCTGAATTATTTTATTATTGTTATTACATTATTACGTATTGTTGCTGTTGGGATTGAAAAAAAATCTTGCCTTATCTTATCTTATTTTACCTTATCTTATCTTACAAAAGTATAACACACAGTCATTGAACCCATGCATCAGCATGTTTTGATACCTAAGCCAATGGTAAACTTGGTCATTATGTTTTGACATTTGGACCAATGTGTGCATTATCCATGTTCTTTTATAGTAACTTAGACTTCCTGGTGTTAGTCAGTCAACTGCTGCATCTTGCTGTTTGTACTTGACTCCTTTTAAGTAAAATCTCCTGATTCCAGAATCCAGTGACTCTGTCTCTTGTCTCAGCGAGTATCACAGAATTTTTCTATCTCTTATCTTATCTTATCTTATCTTATCTTATCTTATCTTATCTTATCTTATCTTATCTTATCTTTGCATTTACCCAACACCAGAGAGAAGCCGGCAAAACAGGAAGGTGCTGTATCCTTGGACGAAGGAGGAGAAGAAGGAGAAGATACTATTGATGGAAAGAGAGATGAGGAGAGACTGCCGACGGCCTATCCGGTCAGCCAGAGCACCCCAGAGAAACGCTCCCACCATCATCCCAAAGTATACAATCAGACCTGTGGGAAGAGAAGAGCAAAGCCCAAATCCTGCATTAATACACTGCACTTAATATTAATTAAGTCTTTAATGCATCTTATTTGCTGATGATGCCAGGCTCTATTGCTCTGGCAAAGATTTAAACCTAATTTTAGATGCAGTTGAAAAGGAGCCTGTCATATTAAAGGATTGGTTTGATCAATACATTATCATTGAGTCTTAGTTAAACTAAATATATTATTTTTGGTAAGAGGAACAATAACAAAAAGGTTAAAATTCGAACTGAGGAAACTCACATTGAAAACATGGTTGCAAGTATTTCTTTTTGCCTTTCTATTTGTGTGTTTGTGTATTTTTTTTATATATATATATATATATATACATATATTTGCTATATTTGGTGTTTTCATTATTACATGATGTATCACCAGGTTTATCTTTCCTGGTTCAGTGTTACTCAGCAGAGTGTGAAGTGTGGGCAGTGTAGAAGTCATACCTAACATGCTTTTGTTTGGTTCAGACAGGCACATGTCCTTCTCTGCACTGGGGAGGACAAACCCAACCACAAAGATCTCCACACCGTCTGCCATGAGAGCCAACCCCAGCACAAAGTACAGGCTCCACTGGAACTTCCCATGACCACATTCCTGTAAAATGGTCTCGTACTGTTGAGCCAGTTCCTCCTGGTCCTTCCTCCTCTCAGCCTCGGACACTCCAACATCGGTGAACTGCTGGGCTCCGGCCCTCATTGCCCCCGGACCTCCAGCCAGGCTGCCTTTCCCAGAGTCTGCTCTGGGGATCCCTTGGTACTCTCCCTCGTAGATCTCATCATCCTCATCATGGCCCTCTGTAGAGTCACTGTGGCCCCCATCATCATCATTAGCCGCCTGGCTGTCACTGCGGTAGTAACCTCCATCCTGGCTTCCCTGCATTGGGTAGTCATCGTCATCATCTTCTTCAAAGCGGCTGTAGGAGCGTTTGCTGTACTCATCGCTCATCCGATCCACTGAGCGGCCCACCTTCTTTGTTGCTTGCCGCTTGACTTCTTTGGCAATGTCTTTGGCACCTTTTATGAAGGCAGTCCGGTTCTGATAGCCGTCCTCCATTTTGAAGAGGGGCAGAAGCTGCAAAAATTGGTCGTGTGCTTAGAAGACAGGCACCTGAGCTTCAGCTTTTTCAGGTTGTACCTCACAGATTCGAGACTGGTTCACTTGGGAGCAGGCTCTTCTTATGTCTAAGGAAAACAGGGAATTTCAAATTAGGCAGCCTTAGTTATCATTCAGTCACATGAGTAGGGAAATACTAAAATGGGCTTTAAAGAAGTCAAATAAGTTTTCAAGGGCAGATTCAGAGGTACCATACTTTGTTAACTTAGTAAAATGCATCCAAGTCTTTTCCCTTGTGCGCGTTTCTCTTTTCATCAAGCAAATCAAACCACAATATTTGCCTTCAGTGGTGTATTTCAAGACTGCACCTGTTGCATTTTCATATGAGCTAAGTATGAAGCCTCTGCTGGGCCACAGATGGCTTCAACGATGAACTAATTAAAGGGATGAGCCATTAAGCCGTCAACAGGAACAATAACTTCTCAATGAGGTTTCTTGTTGCAGAGACCTAGAAGCTACATCTGTACATGATACATGACTGTGACTCAAAGATAATGTCAGAGATACTGTAATTCTCCAAAGGATTAGAGCAGTGCTACATAAACAGATTCAACTCGAGAGTCAAAAGAGAAATTCGGTGTCTCCCCAAGACTCACACTTACACAAATATGCTATGATGTCCCTGTAACATCTACTTTTTTGTTTTTACTCCTTCATCATCAAAAGAAAATGAGTACTTTGCTGATTAAGTCACATTTTAGAGACAATGTCAAAACATCAGTTGAGGGTAACATGATCGGCACTAATATTTTTCCACATTTCCATAAAATGGCAAGTGAATCTGAAACCAAGTTTTAAAAATGTTTCTGTTGGCTTTCTGTAAATTGGCTTCAGAGTCTGGTTTCTACCTTCTCCATATGTAAAGTATCATGAGATAACTTTTGTTTTGATTTGGAAATAAACAAAATTTGATTTGATTTGATTTGAAAATCTGCGTTTGCTTCCATCAACTGGTTTGGGGGAGATAAACTGGGCTGAGTGGACAGAAGGTGGCACTGTGAGCTGATTACATGTCTAAAAAACTGTAGAAGAAATAGAGCATTCCGTCTCAGTTTTCCATCTAAGATGGCTGTATTTTATTCCTGCATGTATAACATTGTTATGTAGTTTGCCAAATAGTACCCCAGAGAACAGGACCCATGGCCCACAAAGGACACTTGCCAATGGGTGATACAGGGCTGGGTTTCTGCTCAGGTTCCATCCCAGTACTGTTTTAAGATTTCCATTCACACGGACTTTTTACGTGCAAAATTGATTTTAGTATCCCCAATAATGCTCAGCCTGACCCTAATAAAGTACAACTACAACTATCTTACATTGCGGAATTTTATTAAGGTCACACTAAAACATGCTTGACAATAATATGATTGTTATTATTTTTGTATCATTATTATTATTATTATTATTATTATTATTATTATTATTATTATTATTATGCCTTTATTGAGTTTATGTGAGTAAGGGCCAGACCTATATCTTGGAAACTTAAGCCAACCCGTATTTTTGACTTGATTTTTCTTTATCAGTGACTCACATGTGGTAAAATTTCACTCCTTTTATTCTAGAAGCATTTTACTTGTAGACCAATGCAATTCCAAAAATTAAAAAAAACCTTTAAAAGACTTGAAACAAAAAAACAAAACAAAAAAACCTGTTCTATTTCAAATGAGGCACGGAATTAGGAAAAAAGACTGCAGAAAATTAATGTGCTGTAAACTGCTGACTATTTACTACACAGCATGTCCATTTGAAACATTTCTATACATTTACAAGGCAGTAGATCATTGGGCACACAATGACCCATATGCCTCTGAATAAGGAGACAGTCAGGTCAGGTCAGCAGGCGATGAAATAACATGTCACTTTGAGTTGCGGAGTAAGAATGAGATTTAGAAACATCGGGGGTGACACTCACTTTGACCAATTGCTAAAAAAACAAGCTCTGACAGAAAAAACAGGCCAAGAAAGACATTGTTGTATGCCAGGTACATGATACATCTGAAGCCAAAGGTGAAACAACACAAATAGGAGACACCTGGACGTTGTCCACTTCAGCCTGTTAGCCTGTCCATGCCTTTAATCCATCACACCATGACCTACGATACATTCAGTTTCCTAAACTGATCTGTTCAACTCAGATAACGAGCACAATGTTATCACTCTTTATTTTCACAAGTCAAGAGAAAATAAGAAAGTAAACTAAGAAAATATAGAATTAATAATTGGACATCTTGTAATTTTTGTAGGGGTCAAAAGCTGGTTTTAGAACTTCCTGCTCTCATTCTATCAAAGTATCATTTAAACTATCAAGGAACATCTGATGAATGAATGCCAAAACTATTTGTTTCCTTTATTTGGCCTAAAATGTACAACTTGAATTATTGTAAAAGAAAGAAATACATCACAATCAGTGTTCAGGATCTGATCAGAAACCAGAAACTTCTTTTGTCTCTCAGTATCCTTTTACAGCAGAATTACATTCAATGCATTTTTACCCCATCCCCAGGAGAGGAGGCAAGGGGTATTGGTTTTTCTTTTTTTTTTTCCTGATTTGAGGAGGTCTTGTCATCCTGAAAGCATGGAATCATTGTTCTATCTCCAGGCTTCACAGCAACATCACACATGAAAGCAACTCTAGGAGTGATAGTTCAATCAGGACATAATACTATTTCAATAATTACATGTTCTAAGTAATAAATGTGCCACCCCCCGAAGGGAAGGCAAGAGATCTTGTTTTATGTTTGTTTTTGTTTGTTTGTTTGTTTGTTAGCACTTTAGCAGCAAAACTATTAATTATTTATTTATTATTATTATTTATTTATTACAAATTAGGTTTATAGATTGCCAGTGACCCATAATAGATGGGATTACTTTTTGGGAACAGTAGGTCAAAGTTACATTTTTTCATAATTTTTAGAATCTTTTTTCCCCCATTTACTTATAATAGGCAAAATGTGTCATGCAGTATATGTTTAAGCTGACATCAGCATAGACATGATGACATAACCTGGATCAATGCCAAAATAATATCCTGATAAGTTAGAGTATGTGTGAGGGATAGGGTTTGTTGTGCTGGGCACTACTTGTTATTAATGCTTGTTTTTTTAAATCAAGTTTACAGAAATCCAATGTCCTCACATATAGCAAGTCATTTTAGCTCTCATATTTTGACATTTGAAAAGTGTTGTTCTACAGTTTAAACTATAATAATGTGCACATCCAACATGGAATGGGCTGGGCAGAAAATCACATTAATCCTGATTAATGGAAGTTTTAAAAAATGGTTTTGGGTGGAAACTATATTTTTGAATCATATTTTGTTTTCAGTTTTTACAACCAGAGAACAACCCATTAAAATTGTAAATCATTCATAACACTGAAATTAAACATTAACATTAGCCATAACATGCATCTTCAGCATGTCAATGATGCCAAACAAGTATTACTAATTATAGATACTAATATAAATGTAGGAAAATCTTTTATTTTGAAATTAAAATCTGACTTTTTTTGTCACATGTTTTCCTGATGAAAGACACATGATGACACAGACAACTGTGTTGTTTTTCCATTTATCCCATGATGTCAAAACAAGTTTTTAGTTTGTGACACTGGAGCAAGGAATTGTAAATATCTATTAATAAAACTTTAGAAAATTACTTCATCTGTTTACAATGACGTAATCTGTTTATAATGATTCACAACATGGGTATGGATTAACTGTAGAAGACAGTGGTTTTAGCATCACTGGTTAACCTTCTTTATGAAAAATAAATGCACAAAAATTTTACATTGAGTTGTTGTTACCTCCGCCAAGGAGGTTATGTTTTTTCCCGGCGTCTGTCTGTCTGTCTGTCTGTCTTGTCTGTTAGCAAGATAACTCAAAAACTTATGAACAGATTTTCATGAAATTTTCACAGATTGTCAGAAATGGGGTATCCTACAGATGATTAGATTCTGGTGGTGATCTGTACATTCACTGCCATCTAGTGGATGAAAGTACAAACACTGCCTTGGCGGAGGTCTGGGCTCTCCGGGTGCTTCTCTAGTTGTTCATTTAATTTTTCACTAAAGGAGATATATTTAAAAACATTTGTCACCTCCAAAGTAAACATTCATAGATTCCCATCAGATAATGGACACAGTGAAAGGCAGGTGTAACCTTTCTATCTGTTTTTGATGAACGTCTTGTGTGTTATGTTACATTTGGCCTGGACTCATCTCCAGTGATGAAGCAGCAGGCCCTTCACTGTCAGCGTGCTGAGTGTATTTCCTGGCACAGATCAAGGAGCCCTCCAGCAGGCAGGTCAGGCCAGGCTAAACTGTACAACTCTAACCTAATAATATCTCAGGCTGAAGCACTTACAGACCTTTAATCACTATCCAGGCCCGACACAACAAAAACATACATCAAGTCAAGGCTGCTGTGTGAAATAATATCAAGACAGTGGAGCTGTACAGATGTTTGCATGTGATTAGACCTGAGAAGTTCTGAGAAGTCCTCCTGAGGACCTGGTGCACATAGACCTGCAGAGTCCATCCATACTCATTTGCTCTACATAACGTGTCCATTTTGACATGCAGCTATTTCATAAACATCCATCCATCCATCCATCCATCCATCCATCCATCCATCCATCCATCCATTTTCTCTTATCCAGGGCTGTGTCACGGAGGCAACAGTCTAAGCACGGAGGCCCAGACTTCCCTCCGCCCAGACATCTCCTCTAGCTCTTCCAGGAAGACCCTGAGGCATTCCCAGATCACCTTAGAGACATAGTCTCTCTAGTGTGTCCTAGGTCTTCCCCAAGGCCTCCTCCCAGTAGGATATGACTAGATCCCCTCCACAGAGAGGCATCCAGGAGGCATCCAAAACAGATGCCCAAGCCACCTCAGCTGGCCCCTCTAGATGTGGAGGAGAAGTGGCTCTACTCCGAGCTCCTCCCTGGTGACTGAGCTTCTCACCGTATCCTTAAGGGTGTGCCCACCCACTCTACAGAGGAAAGTCATTTCAATAACTTATATCTGGGATCTTGTCCTTTCAGTCATAACCCAAAGCTCATGACCATAGGTGAGGGTAGGAACGTAGACTGACCAGTAAATCGAGAGCTTCACCTTTCAGCTCAGCTCCTTCTTTACCACAACAGACCGATACAGCGACTGCATCACTGCAGCCACTGCACCGATCTGCCTGTCAATGACAACCCACAGGGAAAAAAAAACAAGAACCGTCAACTGGTCACTAACAACACATGACAAGCACCGATGAACATATGATGTCACATCAAGCACGACGTGCTGGATATGAAACATTTGAACTACGAACATTTGAATATACCGAATACAAGGACCATGACATAGAAAATAACATTGACCCTGAGAACAACTTCCTTATAAACACACAAAACCAGTGCACATATTACACCGATGAACAGTTTAGCAGTAAGTTTAAAGAGGGGCAACTGTGGCTTAGTGGTTAGAGCGTTGACTTAAGATCGGAGAGTTGCAGGTTCAAATCCCCCCCTAACCAGTAGGCAATGGCTGAAGTGCAAGGCATCTAACTCTACACTGCTCCAGGTTGTAACCAATACCCTGTAATAACTGAAAGTCGCTTTGGATAAAAGCGTCTGCCAAATGCATAAGTGTCATGTCAAATGTCATAAAGAGCATGGAGAAATCTCAATCATACATTTTAACAGTAGAAGTTTAAACTCCAACCTTCCAAAAATCAAACAATGTCTAAAACAGTTAAAGAAGGAATTTATAGTAATAGCAATATCTGAGACCTGGTTAAGTGAAGATCAAATAGCCTTGGTCGAGATGGAAGGATACGAGCTGCATTACATGAATAGAAAACATAAAAAGGGCGGAGGAGTTGCTATATACATTAAAAATACTTACGGAAGTAGAACAATTAAAGATATGTCAAAAGCCGTAAGTAACATAATGGAATGTATCACTGTTGAAATAGAAATAGAAAAATAAAAAAAATATGCTGATAAGTTGTATATACAGAGCACCAGGATCTTGTGTGGAAACATTTAAAGAGAAGGTATCGTGCATATATGAGAGACTGAGGAAAAACAAACTGTTTTTTGCATGTGGGGATTTCAATATCGACTTGCTAAACCCACAGGAGAGCAAGAACACGACAGAATTCATTAACTCAATGTACAGCATGAGCCTCTATCCACAAATAACACATCCAACCAGGATAACTACCCACAGTGCGACACTGATAGATAATATTTTCACCAATGCAATCACTGAGAAAATAACTAGTGGTATAATAATTGACGACACAAGTGATCATTTGCCAGTGTTTGCAATACTTCAACAGAGATCGAGAGAAACAAACAAAGAACATGTAAAATACAAGACAATAAGACAAAAAACTGAAGAGACCATTAACTCTTTCAAATACGATCTAATGAAACAAGATTGGAATAAAGTCTATGTTGACAACATAGATGAAGCCTATGACACATTCATATCACTAATAACAGCTCTTTATGAAAAAA
>JAQQZY010000003.1:1628401-1638903 GCA_030068375.1 Ostorhinchus rueppellii | reverse complement strand
GGTGTGGTTTCGAGGGGTGGGCTGAAGAAGGAGGGAGGGAGTGTATATTTTCAAAATCTCACTTGTGTTGAATTGCTTGAACCGTTTTTTCCAAGATCTCCCACCACACCTTTAAATAGAGGTGATAAGGAATAAAGCCCTGCCTCTTATATGCACCCTCTTCAAATAAAGGCCTGGTACCTTCTGCAACCAAATACAGGCCTGGATACTACTGGAAAAATATGGTAAACTAAGTCTAACATGTTTGTTTTTCTTTTGTTTTTATGCTTCTCTTTTTCAGATATACAAGAGCAGATATTAAATGTGTTTTATGCAGCATGAAAATACAACTCAGTCCCTTCTTTACAGTTCAAAATAGCTGAAACAAGCATGTTCTTCATATTGAGGTCCTCTTAGTCTCTTAATCATTCTAAGCTGTTGTAAGTTCAGAGTCACTGTGCTCTCTCCTCTGCTTAAGAGACGTTAAAAACAGACCAAGGCTGGAATGCAGATATCTACCAAACCATTACTTGTTACATTAAGACTGTGTAACTAGGGATTTCATGAAATCACTGGAAATACTGCTGTTAACATTTACAAAAAAAAAGTGAAAGTGAACCGGCTCTGATGTGGTGTGTTCTGTTGATAAAGGACCCCCCCACACACACTAGTGTTGTGTGGATTAACGAGTTACCCACAAACCACAGGTGTCGGGTTGTGGAGTGCGAGAAATGCCTCCCAATAATGGACCTCAATTTCCTCAAGTTTTCTTGATCCAAACCCCCCCCCTGAAAAAACACATTTTTGTTTGGTGGTGTGCCTTATGATTTTTCTAATGTAAAATATATAAAGAAAGAAGAAGAGAGGCTCTGTTAATCTTATGGTCCCAAGGGAGCATTAGTTGAACAGAGTTGCGAGCCTCTCTTCTTCTTTTTATAATGATTTACTATTAGGCTCTGCACCAACTTTTGGATGTGCGTGGAATGCGATATATAATGTAAAATACATGCCATGGCTCAAACAAAGGTTAGGAAACACTGAATTACTGCATGGCAGTAATTTCTAATGTCTGTAACTTCTGCTGCTGCTGTCTTGGCCATGACACTATTACACAAGAGATTTTTAATCTCAACAACTTTTTCTTGATTAAATAAAGGTGGTTATATAAACAAATATATAATAATAATAATAATCGTAATAATTGTAATAATTATAATGATAATAATAATACATTTAGGTGACAAGATGTTATGCAAACTATCTGCAAAACATGTCCATCAACAAAGGTTGGATCCCGTTTCCTTTGCTAAGATTACTTACTCAGTCATAGTTCAGTATACAAAAATATGCCCCAGCTAGTTTTATGGTCCCTATTAAATAAACTAATAAAATAAAATAAATAAATAAATGTTCTGTTCCAGATCTATTGATGTTATTTCAAGCTTGATGCTTTAGATTAAAGCTATTTTCCAGCAGATCTGATTTTATTTCCAGCAGGAAGAATGGTGGTTAATTCCTGGTTTTCTTATTGCCTTATTCCTGCTCCAATATATCCTTTTTATACCGAGCTGCAACTCATTCAGAGAACTGTTGCCACAGTTTGAACCAGGACTAAGAGAACAGAGCATCCATTACACCCATTCTGAAATCTTTACAGTGGTTTTCAGTTAGGTACAAATAGATTTTAATGTGCTATTTCTAGTCTACATATCACATATCATATTTAGATCCAGAATACATTAGTGATATGTTTAAGGAATAGGAACTGAGTAGGACTCTCAGATCTATGGACTCAGGTAGTTGAACCCAGAGTCCTGACTAAACATGGAGAAGCAGCATTTAGCTGATATACTACAAACAACTGGAACAAACGGCCTGTAGAGCTCCAAATGTATTCCATTTTTAATACAGGTTGAAAGCATTTCTCTTTTCTTTAGCCTATGAGTGAGCTTTATTACGTCCACTCTATTCATATCGAACTGTAAGTCTTAAGTAATTCTTTCTCATGTAAGTCTGGAGGGCTGTACATTTGTGCCTTGCCTTATACTGGCATGTACAAATCCACTATCTACCTAATTTATTAGAATGTACTGACAATGTCTTCTATTTTTTCCTGTGAGTCATTCATGAAAGGAATGTATCTTATAGTCACCCATTCATAACGTATGATATAGACAAAGGACTTGAGAAAAGTGTATGTTTGATTAGATAATGTTTATACAAATATGTCAGCCTTCTTTTTTCCATTACTGAAGCCGTGCGTTCTTACCTGTCGAGAACATTGTCGTTCTCTCATGGCTTTGAGGCTCCCATTCCAGTGCAACAGCTGGAACACAGTCATCAGCTCCTGACACAAATAACCCAAGGGAGAAAGCCATGTGACTACCTTTAAAATGACCATTTCCCAGAGGTTTGTTAGCAATAAATAATGTTAACATAAAACATGTTGGATCCATAAAATCACCCCATTTGACGTCTAAGATCATAAATTTAGAAAAAATTTTTAACAAAGACTATGGATTGCATCAAAAATAAGTATTACTGTGCATACACAGAAGTATAATACATTATATCTGATGTTACTTTAAAACTGGTGTGTCAAAGCAGCTTAAAATGCTCCTCAGCACACATTCCTGACTTTTACACACCTGAAACTCCAGCATGGATTTTCCCTTGTTAGACTCAAGCATGAAGCGAAACGCTCCGATGCCTGTGTTGGGGTTGTCAGCCTCCTCTCTGTTTCCCTGGGAACAAAACCAAGCATTCATCGTCAGCAGGTCATAACAGTCTGATCCACAGTTTGACGGATACTGGCATCAGCACCAGATCTTAAATAGGGCCAACAAACACACTTGCAAAAGACCTACTGTATTTAAAAAGATGTGGTGCCGACATAATAGGGAGTTGTTTTCAGTTTACTGAGCATGATATGCATATAAAAATATAATGCAGTATACACAGCTTGGATTTAACTGATACAATAGTTCAGATCCTTCCAGTGGATAATTTCTGAAACAACCATCAGTTTGATAGAGAACAGAATGGTGCCAAGAGTCATCGAGCTTATCGAGACTTGTGAAAGAATGGTTCCAGGAGCATGAGACATCATTTTCACACACTGATTGGCCATGACAGTCCAGACGTGGAACTTTCACATCTTTGTGATTTGATGGTGAAAAGTACACAGAGTGATCCAACTCTCCCATCACAAATCTTCTTGAAATCTTCTTGAATTTTACTTAAAAATTAATACAGTTATGGGCAGAAATAAATGTTTGTACATTTACTAGTCGCTTTTCCACTAGGCTTATGTGCAAAACTTTACCAATATTTACGAAATGTCAAAAAACAGAAGTGCATAATATCAGTTTTTCCATTAAATCACAAATGCAATGATTTGTTTATTTATTATCTGAACAGGGCCTCTGTGACTTTGTATTAGTTAAGGATTTACATCTAAAACTGTTAACCCTTTAACCCTTTGTACATTTAATTTATTTCTTTAATGGGGCAGAGCTCTAAGCAACAGAATAGAATAGAATAGAATTTATTGCTATTACAAAATACAATGAAATTATGGGATGATGAAAATAATCTAAATTGAACCAACATGGCAGGTTTATATCTGTTGTCTCGGTCCCATGTGCTAAAAAGGCATACTAAAAACAGAGAGACCCACATTATAGTACATACATTGAAGGAGGCGAGGGCTTCACTGACACTCTTCTCAATGAAGTCATCTGTGATACGACGAGAGGGGTGTTCATTGAAAACGGAGTTCATTAGGGCAATCTTGGCGGCACTGCGTCGTGCCTCCGCTTTGGTGGGGCAGAACTGTGTTGACATCAATTATCAATGGTCAGACACAATTACATGTGCATAGACTGACGTTTCCAACAATGTGCAAGTACTGTGGAGTGTGGAAACTAAAATATCTTAGTTATCTTATTTAGAGTTTTATGGGTAGAGTGCAGACAACAAATTTTGTAAGCTTATAAATAATGCTGCACATCAGTCACATATAATTCATCATGCAAACAGCTCTCCTGAACACAGTACATCCTCTCCAATAAATTAACTGCATAACTTTTTATAATAATCTTGCAAAAAAATGCAGGTTCTGTACCTGGAAACTTCCAAAGCAGCTGCCTCCTGGAAGGCTGACGTAGCAGACATACGGTGGGCTGTTGGATGGGACCATTTCATAAACAACGAGAGCTCCATTTCGCAGGTCAGCCCCTCTGGTCAGCTTCATCTGCCAAAACTCCTGTAAAGCTTCCACCACATTCACTAGAGAGCACAGACATGACAGTGGCAACACCACGTTAGAGCCGCACTGTCTGATGTTATTAAAAACTGCTGTTTCTGAAATGTAATAATGACAGCTGTTATGATTTTGCAATAAGAGTGCCATTAGTCACTGATTGTGCTCTGTAACATCCTCTGTAAACACAGAGATGGAAAGCATGGGGGGAGGGGGTGTGGGTCATCTCCAGGATGCCAGGGGATTTTCCTGCTTTGAAAACATTTAGGTGGCTGCTTAGAGGAAATTCTGCCTCATCTCAGAGGAGCTCTTTAAAGAAACACTCCCACAGCCTCTTCAATTTCTGTTCATGCAACAAACTTACATTCCTCTGAGCCAGAAAGGAACAACAACAAAGGAAAGCATTACAGCGGAGTCATAAATGATTATTTGGACTCGTGCCTGCTGGGAGATGTGAGCACAGTCAACATTATCCAGGATTCTTTGACTCCTGTTTCCACACATATTTTTCCCACTGTGTTCTCACTGTTTGATTTAAACATAGGCAGTCTGCTGCTGGCTCACATACACAGTCTGGATCAAGATTAGTACCTTTACTGATGCAGCTTTAGAGAAAAACATGGTCTCTGTCAACCAGCGTGGTACTACAGCACAGCAGTATACTCAGACCAGGACCGGGTGATCTCATGATCTTGGATTGAAATGACACGTCATTATCATCTGATCTATACTGTACTTCAAAGGGATTGTACAGGACACATAAAAAAAATAATAATAACATTTATAAGTGTTAGGTTATTACAGTATTTTACAGAGATTGTGTCATGTGTCTGTGGTAGCAATGGACACCTTCATTTGAGTTTATTTAACACTAAACAGGCAGAAACAAATTATGCCATGAATATTAGCTCTGTGTCTCTATGAAGTAAAACAACCCCACCCCAAATGAATAATAATAGATTCTTCAAAAAAGAAGGCGACTGTGCTCACTGTTTTAACTTTTAACTGTATTGGTTATGTTCATCCTTAGTATGAAGAATGAATCTCACTAGGCTAGCTTTATTTAAGTATGCTAATAGCAATATTTCAGTGTATGAGACACTCAAAAGTGTTTGCTGTTTGTTTTCTACACCTGGATGGAAATAGATTTTGCAATTTACAATGACAAATGGGCACAAAATCATAGTTACAGTTGTAAACAAAGGTAAGCCTCTTCAGGATCAGCAGTGTTATGGGTAAATGGATGTGTCATTGAACTTAAGACAGTGAAATTTCTTTCCTCTTTTTTCTTGAGTCAGTTTTTTTTTTTCTCAGGTGCAAATCAAATACCACACAGTAGTAGCCAATAAAGGCTGATTTTTTGTCCTGACTGAAAGAAAAAGGAAACATATGCTACAGTTCTTTAATGTTTTAGATGATTTGCAAATGACATGAAAACTTTAGAACTATTATAATGATAATGATGATAAAATATAAAACTATATTATATAAACAATTTCAATGATAATCCCCTACATGATCACTTCTGGCCCACTGTCTATGTGTAGTGGTGTATTTATCTACTTGTATTTTCTATTCCGCTCTTTTTTTTTTTTTTTACTGTGTTCAGGACATTTCTCTGGGGCAAGAGTCTTTATGTATGTATAAGCATAATAATATGAAGCTATTCTTCTCACTGCACCCAGAGTCCAAACCTCAGGAAAGAACACTACAAGACACCTCTTATTCTACTGCAGACCCCCACATCAGGGAGGGGGGGAATGAAGGAAGTATTGGCGTTGGATGCATTTCCATGTAAAACATTCCCTTAGAGCAAGGTTTTGTTTATTTTAGAGCAAAAACTGCAGTGAAAATAAAATACCAAAGAAAAAAGCTTTTATTATTCTATTTCACCGCTCTTTTCATTCACTATTGGTACTCAGTGAGTGGATGAATGGAGATACAAAGAGAGACCAACTCAAGACAAATGTTACAAACTTTGCCATTATATAAAGACAACAAAACACCATCAATATTCTGATCTGATTTTTTCAGGTCCAGCCCAAATGCTAACTTTAAAGCTGTGGGCGTCAAGTAGTGTTACATACATATTGAAGTACCAGTATTAAAACATTACTGTGTAATGTAAAATATGATGAATCTATATCTAAAGTTATTGAATTCACATTTTTTAAAAATAATAAATAATCACACACCAGGAACATGGTGTATCAGTGGGAAAAATCTCTTATGAATGAATTTTATTTAAGTGTCATACACTTATGTGCCCAGCGCATATAGGCTTAGAAGACACTATTGACTTCAGCACAGGAAGATGATCAACATATAAAGCATATACTCATCCCAATAACAGTTATATCACACAAGGTCATTTTAGTTCAGGATAGTTCTAGAGTATTTTGTCTTAGTTTTCATACCTTCCTCAAAAATGTTGTCAAACTATACTTTGAGTATATCATTGAAATGTTTGTCACTATTAGGTTTTATGGCTTGTGATATACCATGTGTGTAGATTGTCTGGTTATTATTTAGAGTGGCAGAATGACACAAGACTTGAAACCATAAGAGTATGGATCAGAGTCACTGTCACCAGTATCCCAAAGTAGTATCGGTGCATCTCTTCAAATCATCAACCCCAAAGTATTTCAATTCAGTTAAAATACTTACGGGCTGATGTAAACAAAATACAAACTAAAGACAAAATACAATGTATATACACTGATGTGTATATACATTGTATATAATGTATACACATAACTATTGTAATACAAAATATATCATAAGAATGATAAGAATCCTCGTACTATGTTACAGTGGCTAGTTCACTAGTCACTAGGATACGCTAAAGCACATGCACCACTATTTTAAAATAATAATTAAAATTAAAAAATAAAACAAAAAAACTTAGAGGTCATCTATGGGCTAATTGACAATGATGTCACTGCTCCAGGATTTGAACCCCAGTATTATGTACTGAGGTATCCTCTGATAATATATGGTGGATGTACATCTTTTTTTTTGGGGGGGGGGGTCATTTTGGTTTAGGTGATCTTGTGACATTGCAATTCTAATGACAGGCTCGATTCTTTTTAAGGATATGACGTTTACTCCTGTGTGGGTGGTGCTTAAGGCTCTCCTGTCTCTTGTATTGGAGGGGGGTCTACTGCACAAATGCCATTTATAACCACATTATGGTAAACGGAGAGCCTTGGGTGCAGAGTTTTGTGCCCCAAACAGGAAATATGACACATGACTGTTCACTAAAGGACAAAACATTTTTAAACTACACTTGAATGCAGACTATACACAGCACACACAGGCTGTACCATGTATAGCTCATTTATTTAAATATTCATATTTTTGTAAAATTATTTTATGTGCTCCTATTGTCTTCTTCATGTGAGACAGGTGGAGCGGTGCCCCAGTGTCCTCTATTAATGATCCACCACTGCTTTGCAATAAGGAGTGGGTGATCTAACTACTTTTGATAGAGTTTAGTCTTAAACTATCACATGATCGACTTTTCAGAGGGACTATAAAGATGGTGTCAAAAAAAAAAAAACACTAGTGTCATAGGTTTCCTACTCAGTTGACACTCATTTTAAACAGCCCACTATTACGATGATTTTCAAAGAGCGTTACACTAACCTATAGGTCAATAACACTAAACTCACGAGCACTAGTTACTAGGCTATTGAGTTTAATACAGTGTAGTTACAATGACATGTTAGCATCTGTCTGCACTTAAGTGTTTGCCTTTGTTTGCATTCATTTGCAGAGTTTGGGTAAGGTGTTGTTTTTGGAGCTGTTGAAGAGCTTATTATGAAGAATTACCAAATACACTACCAAGTCTGTCAGCTGGAAGTCTGGCTTCTGAACTTCAACTTGCAGTGATTTTGAACGAAAATTTTAAAGATCATTATAAAACTCCAGCCAACACAATTTAGGTAATTAACAGGAAAAACTGCAGCTGTATGTACACAAAAAATGAGAGCTAGTGTTTACTTCACCTACATATTGCCAGTATGGTAATAATGTTGGTCCAAAATGAAGCAAAAATGCAATGTTTCCAGTCAGATGCAATGACGACAAAAAGCCGTCTTACACAGTGTAAGTCTGCAGACATCAGAGAAAACTCCAGGAAAATGTGTAGTTGGATCGTAGCTTGCCAACATTTTATGAAGTGGGAAAACTGTTAAGAGCAATCATTCATTCATTCATCTTCTATACCCGCTTTATCCTCACTAGGGTCACGGGGGTCGCATGGAGCCTATCCCAGCTACTGAAGGGTGAAGGCGGGGTACACCCTGGACAAGTCGCCAGTTCATCACAGGGCTAGAGCAATCATTATTATATCTTTTAAAAAATTATGATCTCCTGACAAGATTGCTAAATCCCTAAATGAAATACTGTACAACATATCTAAAACTATACAACTCACTCACAGTATTTATTATTTATCAGTCTTACAATGTGAGAAACATGTCGAGCCAACAGAGGAAAGAAAACTGACACTGGAAAAGTTATTTTAGTAAAGTTCAGCAGTGACAGTGATAAGATAACATGTTATTCAATGTTTTTTTTGTTTTTTTTTTTTGTTTCCTGAAAGTTAAAATTGGAAAGAGACAGGAAATATTGGGACAGAGAGAAGGAAAAAGCTGCAAACTCGAAAACTAGTCAATGCAATTTAATTACATTGTCATTTTATTATGACAATTATAACAAAGAAAATCAGTGGAAAAGTCCAATTATATTAGTGTCTACAAAACTGATATTCAGCTAAATGCATTCATTTATTGAACACCTACTGTTTCATATCCACTGTAAAAGTGTAAAATTGAAGGAGGACAGTACAGAGCCCTTAAGGAGCAGTCTTTCCATCATTGCTAATGTTGAAGGTGTTAAGCAGCCTAAAAGGGATCAGAGATGGAGGAAGGCCAACAGAGCACAAGAGGACAATGTTTTGGAAATAAATCCCATTAGTACTTGGCAGGAACACTGGCTTTAGATAGATAGATAGATAGATAGACAGATAGACAGATAGATAGATAGATAGATAGATAGATAGATAGATAGATAGATAGATAGATAGATACTTTATTTGTTGTACATTAAATGGCCTTGGCTAATGTAAAACAACATGCTTTAACGTGGCCATCTGGGAGAAATAAAAGCTTATTGTTTGTTAATGTAATCCCCCAGTGCTTTAGAGGTTAATCCGATTATTAAACAGTCGTAGCCAATTTACTATAGGTATGTAAATATCAAAAGAATAGGCTGCTTTGGAATTCCGAGAAAAACCTCTGTTTGACATTGTAAAGCTCCTCATGGATGTTGTGGAGCTTGCTTATGGGGTTTTTTTTTTTTCTTCCGTTGTTCCACATCCAAACAAATGGCGCAGTTTAAAGTGCTCTGTGCTTTTCCAAAGTCTGGGATAACGTGAAACAATAAGACTAAATGTACCCTCCTAGTGTACACATGAACTCTTTACCTCTGCCGTATCCCTGCGTGTGTTTGGCGAAGCTTCGTACCACCGCCTCCACCGCCTCCTTCAGCACCGCCGGATTCCCGGGGCTCCAGTGTCCGCCGGCCCCCGGGCCGAGCCCCGCGCCGAGCCCTGAGCCGCCGTACAGGCTGTGCAGCTGGAGCGGAGGCGGCGGCGGAGGAGGCCCGGACGAAGAGCACAGGGAGGCCGGCGACGGCAGGAGCGGCGGGATAGGGACCGTAACCCCGGGTCGCAAAGAGGAGCGGAGGGTCCCGGTCGGTCCCGAACCCAATCCAATCCCTGGCTGCAGTCTCTGGGGGCGGATACTGTCCGGGATCACGGTAGATTCCATTGTCCAAACGTAATGTCTGGGAAGTCCGGCACTGCACAAAATATGTCACCAGTAAGCCGACGGCTTCGGCTCCAGAAGTGGGCTTCAGGAGACGAGTGGAGTGAGGCTTTTCAGGCTTTGTCAGTCACAGCCGACAGAAGTGGATATCCGACGTTCATTCGACACAGAACGACACCGCTTTGCATCCTCACTGTGTGGATTAGGCGGCGGGATTGTCAGTCAAATGCTGCTTTAAGGACCCCTCGTATTTTCCCCTTTCGAATTTCACGGACCACTCCAACAATATTTTCGCTATTTATACCATTGTACTCAGTAAATGATGAGTGTCTGTGTTCTTGTATGTCCTTTGATTTCTATCTATCTATCTATCTATCTATCTATCTATCTATCTATCTATCTATCTATCTATCTATCTATCTATC
>JAQQZY010000003.1:1557926-1571261 GCA_030068375.1 Ostorhinchus rueppellii | reverse complement strand
TTTTTTCGTTCCTCTTGACTTTGAATTTCTTTTAGTAAAGTGAAATTAAAAAATGAAAATGAAAGAAAAATGCTGTGGAATTCAATTGTTGGTTTTGGGCTTAAAAACGAAAGTCAAATAAACCACTCATTTTTTTGTTTTTCAATTCCCATTCATAAAGGAAAAATCCAAATACCAAAATATACACGGACCCCGATACCAACATGTGATGTAGGAACACTCCAGACCACTGATTGGTCAGACACTTTTGTCTTTGACCCGCCCTTTTACAAACACAGATGCAGAAGTAGACACTAAAAACAGCGGCACATGAGTCCACATGATGACAGAACAAAACTACACCATGCTCGGTCAAGGAGATTCAGTCTTAGGTGTCAGAGGTACAAATTCAGGACATGCAACGAGCGAGTTTTCAGCAACTCTGAGCAGACAAGACGGAAATAAACGCCCCGCATCAGAACGCCGACTTGCATCGAGCAAAGTTGGTTCCACATAGTGGGCATGTGGCATAACTCTACCCCTAACCCCACCCCTAACACCATCATTACCCCTGACTCTACCCTACCCTTTATCCTAACCCCTAACCCTACCCTGCAGATGTGGATGTTTCTTCTGTTTGGTGTAAATCAGACAGTGCAGATGGTTTTACTAATCAGTGCAGCTCCTCGGGTACATCCCCTTCTCTGACCTGCTCCTCCACCTCTGCACCACCCATGGATTTTACCAGGGTCAGATTAGTGTCTCTGGACGACTTCTGGGCCTCATAATCTGTGTTAATCTGCCGTGGTAGGTAGATGAGATTAATACTCTTTGTCTTTAGGACCACCTAAAAGAGACGGAGACACAG
This sequence comes from Ostorhinchus rueppellii, assembly GCA_030068375.1. Classification (NCBI taxonomy): domain Eukaryota; kingdom Metazoa; phylum Chordata; class Actinopteri; order Kurtiformes; family Apogonidae; genus Ostorhinchus; species Ostorhinchus rueppellii. Next base: position 1,570,414 of record JAQQZY010000003.1, on the reverse strand, counting down.
ACGCAAACAGCTGGATTACAAGTCCGACAATAATCCCTTTGACAGTGGAACACAGCTGGAAACATTCTCCTCAACAGTATATTAATGTTAAATGGGACCAGAGGACTTTAAATAGAGCCCATCCAAAACCACCTGTCAAACCCTAACCTGTCTAACCTTAACTCTAATGCTAACTAATGTGACCTCACTTGAGCTTCAGTTTATAACAAACATATTTGAATGCACTTCAAGTACTTTAGCACATGGATCATTTAGCATCACTGCTAAATGTTTCCTCTTCATTACGTGTTTTATCGTCATTGTACTGGCTGCTTTTCATTGTTTAACTCTTCATGTACTCAGTGAGTGAGGGTTCAACTATTAAAAGCCATTTTCAACTAAATTAAAAAAAAACTCTACAAACAAATGAAACAATAAAATTCTTCAGTATGTGTCGAGTGTTCGCTCTGAACAGTGTGAACATTTCAAATTCAACTGACATCCAAAAGTATGGAACATGGAGAAAATTATACATGTATTGGACAATTAAATATTGAACTGTGGTCTACAACTCACTTTTGTCATAGTTATACTACTTTTTTGTGTGTTTTGTCATAACTAATAAAACTTACACAAATGACATGTGTCCATAGGACACTCTAAATTATTTATTAAACATTTACATAGTGCAATAGATGAGGAATGTAAAGAGTAATTTAAAGAAAACAAAAACACCTCATGTATGTTAAGGACTTCGAACAACTATCACTGTTTGCATTTCCTTCACGTCACAGTATGTTTTAAAATATTAAGTAAAAAAGGTCAGTTTAAGTCACACTACTATGCCTTTTCTTTATGTTTGTTCACACCTTTTATGATCAAACATCTTAAATTATGACGAACCAGGTATTTAATTATTTCTCAAGTCATCTTCAGTGACGATATAACCCATATCCACATCTATTTTCATCCTGACATTAATAAAGTTCATGTGTATAAATACAGGTTGGGTTAATTAAAATATAAAAAAAAAAAAAAAAAAGACAAAAGTGTGAATATAATTCACAGGTACAGAAACATAAGTCTAACAGATATTTCATGCATTTTTCTATATTAATACCCCGCTCATGGTGACACTGTGAAACCTTTTCTTCACACTTTTGACAAATCCTAAAACGGACTCACCTCATCTGGAGTGTCATCCAGTGTGTCCTCCTCCACTGGGACAGGTGTCCTCCTCCACTTGGGTGGGTGTCCTCCTCCTTTCCTCTGCCCTTTCTCTTCTGTCTTGGGGGAGTTTCCACCACTGTGACCCACCAGATTCCCTCTAATCCTCTGGTCTCCTCCTCCTTTCTCCTCTGTCTTGGGGGAGTTTCCATCACTGTGACCCACCAGATTCCCTCTAATCCTTCGCTCCATCTGTTACTTCCCTCCCCTTTGCATCGACTCCATATTCAGCCTCTGTTTTCTCTTCATCTCTGTAGTTTCCTTCATCTTCTCCCTCAGCTCTAACCCTCCGACCCCTCATTCTATGAGGATTAATTTAACTTCATGCTATGGAACAGCTTGAAGATCAGTGTTGAGTGCTGTGGTCCATTCATGTCACTAAACTTCGACCCCTCTTAACTCCATACAGCTGGACCAACATGTCCAGGAATCTGACTACAGATTTTACTACAGACTTTTATTCAAATGACCATGTGTGAGTCTGTGTTTTACATTTTATCGCAGGTTGGACTTTTGCATATTTTCAGATGATTGTTTTTCATTCCTGTCCTCCTTATCTGGTATAAAGGTGAATGGCTAGGATATGCTGGGATGCCACTTCAGTGATGTTTCCTGGGCTCATTGCGAGTTTCGGGTCCTTTAAAATCATACCCCCTCTCCCAGATGATCCAGCTGGGGTGATCAAGTCCCAGCCTGCATCCCAGCAGCAACAGGATAAGGGTCTCCCCCTTTTTCACGAAAGCCAACTTGTGGCTTTTTCTGGAGCTTCAGTGATGGACCATGGGGCTTCCCTTTTCACTGCCCCCGTCACCTACCTACTGATATTTACATTTACATTTATGCATTTGGCAGACGCTTTTTATCCAAAGCGACTTACAGTTATTACAAGGTATTGGTTACAACCTGGAGTAGTGTAGGGTTAGGTGCCTTGCTCAAGGGCACTTCAGCCATTGCCTACTGGTTAGGGTGGGATTTGAACCTGCAACTGTCCGATCTTAAGTCCAACGCTCTAACCACTAGGCCACAGCTGCCTGATAGTAATGCTCTGAGTCCGTGGGCTCGCCAACCCCGGCTTCTTTGTACTTGCCCATCTTCCTCTTATGGACTTTCTCTCTGTTCCTCTCAAGGCACAATGACTTCCCACAATATGATGTTCTTTGTGGAGTGTCGTGTGGGTGATGTTCATATATACACTACTCTCAGTAGGTGAGTGTGGGGTCACCTGGCACAGAAAGGACGGTCGTCAGCGTTGGTGGAGAAGGCGAGGTGAGCGATCTGCCGAGGTCAACATGGTCCCCAGGGTTGGCTTTGGTGGAGGCGATGCAACAGTTTGGGCAGGCATCAGCTGTCAGTCCAAACAGATGTAGGTGTTGTAGACGGCTCAGTCAGTGCATGTTCTCACCTCAGACCCATCAGTGAAGCCATCATCACCCCCCAGTTCCACCAGCACACCCCCACCTTTCTGTTCATGGATGATAATACTCCACCACATGGGGCTAGAACTGTCCCAGCTTGACTTCAGGAAGTAGAAATGCCTCATATGGTCTGTCCAGCAGTGTCCCCTGACCTGAAGCCCATAGAGCAGGTCTGGGACCAGCTGAAGCAAAGACTGGATGATCATAGCCCCACCCCCACGTGGCCAGGCAGAACTGTGTGGAGCACTTGTGGAAGAGTGGAATGCATTGGCTCAGAACAACATCATGAGGCTAGTGAGGAGCAGGAGACATCACTGCTGAGCAGTTATTGAGACAAATGGTGGAAACATTCACCACTGACACTGCCAGTGTTTGGTATCTGGGGCTATCCTTGTTATTGTCTTAATTTATGGGGCAATAAATATTAAACTAATGAAAATGGTGTTTCTTCTCATTCATTATTAATAACATCAAAGGGAATTTTGACTTTTTTTCCCTAAAATTCAAACCAAATATGAAAAGCACTCATGGAAATAACAATATTCATAACTTATTGTGAGTAGTGTAGACTACACATACTACTACTACATTTAGTAGTATTACATATATCACTACTATACTACTGCTACTACATATAGTGCTACTATACTACAAATACAGATACTACTACTACTACTACTACCACCACCACCAATATTCCACACAGATTCAGGCAAATGCAGGTTTTTAATTCAGTCGACTCTGGAACATCTTACTGTTACACACTTATGTTTCTTGTCTGATGACAGGAAATATAGAAACAATTCTCAACAACACAACAAATCAGAATGTCAAAAAATCTAAACAAGGAAATAAAGCCACCAATGGTTACTGAGTTCATTAACAACAACCAATCAGATACTCAATCACACTCACATAAATCAGAACAGTCAACAACAGACACTACTGAAACCTGAACTTCTCCAATGCTGCATCAATGCATTGATAAATAATCAATAAATAGATCAATAAATACTCATGATTGCAATACTCTGATATACAGTATATTTCAAAGTTTATCTGTGATTACTTTCACTATTTACATTAGAATCTGTCATACCCCGTGTACACAAACACACACATGCACATGATGTCACACCAGTGGCTGTTGTACTGCAGGTCCACAGGCCCGGGTCCAGACCAGGATCCCAACCCTGTCCGGACCTGTGTCCAAACCAGGATCCAGACCTTGTTCAGACCTGCGTCCAGATCAGGATCCAGATCCCTGTCCTGACCAGAACCCAGACCCGTGTTCAGACCCATGTCAGGACTGGGTTCCAGACCCGGATCCAGTACCGTGTGCCAGTACTGGGATGCAGACCTTTGGATCCAGACCTGTGTCAGGACTGGGATCCAGACCCAAATCCAGACTGGGATCCAGACCTGTGGATCCAGTTGTGTATTGAAACCACATCCAGACTCGGGTTCAGATTGGGGTCCTCTGGTTTTACCATCCTTCCACTTCCGTATGAAACACAGAAGAACAGCTGATGCACAGGATGGTTTCCATGACAACACATTTATGAACATAGTTGGATCCATATACTGTAATTCAGTCCCAGTCTAAATGTCACAAAGAGAAGGAGAGGAGTTAGGTGGGAGTTGGGGGGTACGTAAACTTTAAAACCACTGCATATGTTTGTCTGTTATGTTTGAAGATAAATAGAACTCATTTTTATTTGTAATTTCAGAGAACAGTTTGTAGTGTTTTCTAGTGTAAAAATGACTTCACACACAGTAGATGGTAAAGCCAGTGGTTGGTTCTGTGGTGTTCTTGGGTCCAGTTTCTAATCTAATGATGCGTTTCCACTACGTGGTACCGGCATGACTCGACTCGGCCTTTTTATGTTTCCATTACAAAAAAGGACCTGGAACCTGGTTCCGGTACTAGTTTCTTGGTATCAGCTCTGCTGAGGTTCCAAGCGATACTAAACTGTGACGTATAAACACTGCAGACACTGATTGGTCAGACAGTTTTCTCTGTGATCCGCTGTTTTACAAACACAGATGCAGAAGAAGACAGTAAATATAGTGGAACATGAATCCACATGATAAGACAACTAAACTACATCATGGTCAGCCGAAGAGATTCAGTCTCTGGTGGACAACGTAAAAATTCAGACGAGACAACACGTAATGAGTGAGTTTTCAGCAACTCTGAGCAGACGACATGGAAATAAATGCACCGTATCGGAACACCGAGTCGAGCCGGTACCATGTAGTGAAGATCACTGTGGTCACTGGTGTATGGAATGTGATGGGTAATGATTCGAAGTGTGTACATTTAAAGCTACGATAAGCACAACTGCCCCACATGAGCTGTTCTTCATGTCACAGAAGTCCAGATCCCACATGCTTTTTGATCTGGTCTAACACTATGTACCTACAGCTACAGAGAACATATGAACATGTTACAACAGGAATGGATTGGTGTTTTTGTTCATCTCGCTGTCTGAAAGTAGCTCCAAGTGGATGCCGGCCCCCGTCATTGGAGCTGTTCCTGCTTGATGAACTCCTGCTCCAACTGACGGAGGTGCTGAGGAGGTCCCAAAACCAGACCCAGACTGTACTGTGTGTGCTCCGACAGAGGGGGCACTCATGTTAAACCCTGTGTATGGACTTAATCCCACAGACATAGGTTGAACCACCCTTCTTGTTTGTGTGTCCACCTGAAACACACTACAGCCTTCCATGAAATGGGACTGCGGCTGGAAAAGAGCAATTTCACTGGAATGACTGGCTCCAAATGCCCGACAAGGTGCACCAAAGGAGGGGGTAAGGATGGAACCCAAATGCGCCCCAGACAGGGCTGGTGATGGAGGGACAGGGACAGACTGAGCCACGGGGCCTGAAGCCACACGCCCCCCGGCATTCAGGGCACCTGGGAAATCAGCAGGAGTCACAGATAATGAAGGGAGGAAGGGAAGAGGGGGTGTTTCAGCAAAGCAGAGAGAGGATATCTGATGGTTAATATACAGGAGTCTTTATACAGGGTCACTTGAATGGTTCACGAATGTCCACAGAACAACATCTATACACTACAGCGAGACCACAGGGAGGAGGGACGCTTAGGCCACACACACATCACAGTACGCTTTTCCATACAAACCTACTCACACAGTAACATGGCTCAGAATGTCTACGCCCCCCTCTGCTTCCCTCAGTCTCATTGAAGACTTAAGCAAAACAAGGTGGAATGCATTGGAAACACCAAGGACCCGTCTAAGTACATCAGTGGTTGGCAGGTTCATCATGCATCCGTCCGGTTAAACGGTAGGGTGTACTGTGGTGTCAGTCTACCTGCCCTTACCAATGGCTGGAGTGCGGGCAGCAGCTGTGTTGATGGCGGGGTGTTGTTGAGGTTTGGGATTGGATGAAAATAAATCATCGAAATCAACCAGCGATGCTCCTGCCGAGCCCAAAAACCAAGCAGTCTTTCTGTACGACTCCTCTTCTTTCATTGTTCGGTTTCCTGCAATAAAATAAAGGTCCAGATCTACTCTAAAAGGTGTTTTCTTTGGGGCAGCAGAAGGAGGAAGAGAGAGCACAGTGGAAGACAAGGTTAATTAAATAATTAACAATAACCGATTGGTGACTAGATGGAAGATGAAGGTGAAATGGAAGAGATAGAAATCACAAGCAAAGGGCTTTAAACTTGGATAACCAATGTGTAATCATACATAAAGGATTGCATTACATATAAAAGTATGTCCATGTCAACAGGTTTGTAGCTATATTAATAATATTTGGCTTTAAGTCTGTAGAACCCCCTGCACCCTGGAGCCTTCCTGAATAGAATAGGGCGGCTGTGGCTCAGTTGGTACAGCGGGTCGTCCGATGACCAAAGGGTTGGAGATTCGAATGCTGGCTCCAGCTGTCCATGTGTCAAAGTGTCCTTGAGCAAGACACTGAACCCTAAAATTGCTTGCCTTGCATGGCAGCGGCCGCCTACTGGTGGATGGTTGAATGTGAGGCTTTGTAAAGCACTTTGGGCACCATGAAGGTGTAGAAATGCACTGTAGAAGTGCAGTCCATTTACTATTTAGAATTCTCCATGACAGTCCACACCACATGGGTTAGAGCAGCAGCTCAAAAAAAGGATTTCCTCAAGATAAACAAACAAGCATACAATCTTTTAATATGAAAAAATTTATTCATTAAGAACCAAATTTTTTGCCCCATCCCCCAAAGGGGAGGGAAAGGGTATTGTTTCTGGTTAGGTTTGTTTGTTTGTTAACACTCTAGTAGCAAAACTATTGGTTGAATTCACACCTAACTGGGTGCATAGATTACCAGTAACCCAAAATAGATGTCATTACATTTTGAAAAAGGTAGGTCAACGTTAAAAATTTTTCTATGATTTTTAAAAATCTTCCCATTTACTTACTTTACTACATAAAGGGCGAAATATGTGCGAGGGGCGGGGTTTGTTGTGAATGGCACCACGTGTTGGAATTGTTTCACAGAAATACCCTTCACTATTAACCAAACACTTTAAGGACATAAAACACTTCTCACTGATACTTTTATCATGCTGTTGTTTTTTTATGTTATTATACATTATTTGTCAACACAAGTTAAATGTAAAACAGACAAACATGAATCACATTAAGTTACTATAGAGTTTTACAGCAACAATCCCAGTTTTCTTAAAGTGTACCTGTAGTGGTTATGTTTTGGACATTAATTGTGCACCACTTAAAAGCAAGGGAGGTACAAATTCAATGGAAGAAAAAAAAAAAAAACAACATAAATGCACCACATGGGACCTTTTACAGCATGAATTACGGGCAGAACCCATGGGGAGCAGCCATTGTTGGACCCAAGTCATACACCTGTTGTTGTTTCCGGGTGATGGAGTACTAGTAAACAAACGACATTCAGTGAGAAGATTAAGGGGAAAGCACGTATTCATGGTTGTTTGTTCAGTTGTATCCTTTCCACTCCTCCATTGCCCTAGAGCTGTGACCCAACACTGGGTGATACTGTGTGTCACACCCGCTCACTATTGGTTTTACTCACCTCACCTGTTGTTCCTTCTCTGCACACCTGTCACCAATCACCACACCCTATTTCAGTGCACTCTCTCCCTGATTCCCTTGTCGGTTTATTTTCTAGTCTGTCCACATCTCTCGCTCCTCTCCTCTGCCTGCTCCACTCGACCAGGTACTGTCTCCTCGAAGACAGACTCCTCCTTGGACTCCGGGTGTGTTTCCCACCCATAGTTTGGACTGCGGTCTCCACCGCTTACTCCGGTGTGGTGTCTCCACACAACTTCCTCTTGTTGGACTTTGATTCATTAAAGCGTTTTTATTGGAACTACTTAGCCCGGCTCCTCGATCCTTATTCTCCAGCGTGATACTGTGTCATCCTTGGCTGGTGTCTGCTACCCGGAGTCAGTGACCAGTCCATCTCAGACCAGGTAATGGGACAATACAACCAGTCTGGGTCAGTACCGGTGCTGGAACAGCTTGTGAAGGAGGGAACATGTCTTGGACCATGTCTGACTGATGGAGTACTGACTTGTATATCATGGAAGTTACTGACAGAACTGCTAGCATGATACGTGATGTTCTGAGAAAGCTAGCACTGAAAATCCACTACAGGTACACTTTAATGTTTCAATGTAGCTGCTACATTTACCATCTGTCAACCATCAATTATAGCCCCTTAAATTCTAACAGTCAGTAGTTGGTTCTTTTGGAGAAATAATCAGCAACAGTGATCGGGCTTTAAAACACAGTAAAGACTTAATTAGACTTTTCATTGAGTCTACAATCAAATATTGGACCGTGAGCTTCATGATGAATGGATATGACAATGTCCACTCAGACAGTGAAATGGGACTCACCTGTGCCACTACTGGGGGTGGAGCTTGGTGCCACCCATGAGTCGTTGCCTTTAGATGCTCCATCTCCAAACGGGTCATTAGATGGGGAAGAGGCAAGTGGAGGGTTAGGTGAACCCCATGCATCATCTGCACTGGCTGAAGCTGTAGGATAGAGAACAGTTAACACAGAGGTGGGGGTGGTCAAAAGAGACTCAACAATCACACGCTGTGTTCATATTTAGAAGAATAATGGCATCTGAGAATGGAAACGGTATTTGTTTCTTACCTGGAGCTCCCCATGGATCATCATCTGGTCTTGATGTGTCCCCAAATGGATCAGAATTATCAACAGGTGAAGAAGCATCTTTTCCATCCCCCCAGGGATCTCCATCCTTAGTCACCTGGGGTGCCAATGTTGCCCCCCAAGGATCGGTCCCTGTACCAGGTGGAGACGTGGCAGGAGCTCCCCACGCATCTGTGTGGCCAGTGGGCGGGCATGTAGGAGGAGCACTGAAAGGATCGGACGCATCATCTTTTGGTGGGCTGGATGCCACTGAAAATGGATCTTTAGGCGGTGTTGTCGGTGCAGTGAAGGGGTCATCTTTGGGTGTAGTGAATGGATCTTCTTTAGGTGGTGTTGTCGGTGCAGTGAAGGGGTCATCTTTGGGTGTAGTGAATGGATCTTCTTTAGGCGGTGTTGTCGGTGCAGTGAAGGGGTCATCTTTGGGTGTAGTGAATGGATCTTCTTTAGGCGGTGTTTTCGGTGCAGTGAAGGGGTCATCTTTGGGTGTAGTGAATGGATCTTCTTTAGGCGGTGTTGTCGGTGCAGTGAAGGGGTCACCTTTGGGTGTAGTGAATGGATCTTCTTTAGGTGGTGTTGTCGGTGCAGTGAAGGGGTCATCTCTGGGTGTAGTGAATGGATCTTTAGGTGGTGTTGTCAGTGCAGTAAAGGGGTCATCTTTTGAGGAGTTAAATGGGTCCTCTTTAGGGGGTGTTGATGTTTTTGCACTGAAGGGGTCATCTTTGGATGTAGTAAATGGATCGTCCTTCGGAGTATTAAACGGATCATCTTTTGGTGCAGTAAATGGATCGTCCTTCGGAGTATTAAACGGATCATCTTTTGGTCCAGTAAATGGATCGTCCTTTGGGGCACCAAAGGGATCACTGTTTGCTGAACTGAAGGGATCAGGTTTATTGTTAGCAGTAAATGGCGCCTCCGTGTCTTTGGGTGCACTGAAGGGATCGGCATTATCTTTAGGTGCGTTGAAAGGGTCGTCTTTTGATGTACTAAATCCATCATTTTGATCTTTTGATGCTGTGAAAGGGCTTTCTTCATTTGTTTTTGTGGTAAAAGGATCTTCTTCAGACTTGGTTGGTGCCCCCCAGGGATCACTACTGGCTGGGGTTTCACTCATGTCAGGGCTCGATGGCGTGCCCCATGGACCCGATGCCTCTTTGGGTTCTTTGGGAGCTCCCCACGGGTCCGGTTTTGCTTCCTCTTCCACCGATTTCTGTCCTCCCCAGGCATTATCTTTAACGTTGCCGCTTTTGCCAGCATCCTCCCATTTCAGTTCGTCTTCACTCAGATTGGCCTACAACATCACAGTTAAAAATGAAGAGTCATATTTTATGTAACAGACTGTTGAGGAGTATTACTTCAGTGTCTTCAATATACAAATACTTTCTTAAACCGTGGATCAAAAGTAGGGATGGGAATCGAGAACCAGTTCTTTTGGAGAACCAGTTCTTTTGGAGAACCAGTTCCCAGTATCTCAATTCCTTGGAATCGTTTGCCTGCTTAATGCTTCCGTTTATCGATTCTGCCTTTGTTTTGCATGCGCAATGACATCATGCATACGCTGCATTGTTTTGGTTAGAACGTAGCCAACATGGCATTGATGCAGAAACTGTCTAAACAGATGACACCAGGTCCACTTGGAACACTGTCAAAGCTTCCATTTCTTCTAATAGGTGGAATCCTTCCGATATGCTCAAACATTTGTCCACGCAGCATGCGATTCATTTGATTCACTACTTAGTATTTTGCAGCTTACCTAGCGGCAGGACGTCATCCAGGCCCAGTTCCGGTTATGGTACTGGAAACTAACATCGTATCCCCTCAAATATAAGTTTCAGAAGGCAGGGGAAAGGAAATGAGGTGCACAACAATGGGAGACGGGCTGAGTTGGACCAGTTCATGGAGTAGAAATGAAGCAAGAGGAATTAGTAAAGAGTCTGTAGTTTCACTTTCACTGTGGGCCCCTCCCCCCAAAACTGGGACCGGTGTCATCTGTTCTTATTATTTGTACAAACCGTATGTTACATTCTTTTCTGTAGAGATGGAAAAATAAAAGATGGGAAATGCAAACATACCTGTTTGTACTCTTATTCCTTCAAACAATGAGAATTGATAAGAGAATAGATAATGGAATCGGCATCGTTAAATTCTTATCGATTCCTTTCCCTAATCAGAAGTTATCTGATGACACTTTACATATAGAGCTGGTCCAGACTTATTAAAAATTATCCAGACTGCTAAACTGTAAACTCACCCTCCTCTCAACCTCCTTCTTCTCAGCTTCCTGTCGCAGACGCTCCTCCTTTCGGGCAGTAAAGGAAGCGGTCAGGTCAGCTACTGACGGTATGTTGTCTAAGGATGGAAGTCCGGTGGCTCCAGGGACATAGCATGGCTTATAATTGGGATCCTTTGTGGTGTCGGCTGAGGACGCTGGTTAGAAGGGATGGAGCAAAGAGTGAATGGGTTTTAGCCTCCGAATGAAACAGGGGTAGAGCGACAAAGAGCAGAAGAAATACAAGATTTAATAATGAGTAGGCAGTTGTGAAGGACGCACCTGCAGAACTTTTTGACGTCTTCTCTCTAGTCTTGAAGGCAAAGTCTCTTTCTTCTTTAAGTTTCTCATCATCTTCCATGAGAACAAGAACAACCTTAGCCTTTTCTCTTACATTTACACCCTGGGACAGATATAGAGACACCAGAAAAGAAAGCAAGTGAGTCTTGTGTGGAGGTTAACTGAGATGATGGTAAGATGAGGGTCATGGAAATCACATGATCTTTCAAACTCTGCTTTAAGAGCCATGTTGAGACATTTATTTTGGTTTGAGTTATTGTTTGCTGGAATATTGTTTGGGATGTGTACATTCATAATGCATGTAGGTGGGACTATTACTCAGTGCAAGCGCATTTGTTCAGTAGACCACTAGGTGAAGTACAATGGAAGTGTGCATTTTCTCATGAGAAGACGGTCCAGTGTGGAGAGATACAGTTTCTTCTGACTGACCACTACCAATTATGACCAGGAAAAGTTTGACTGTTGATGTTGTATTTTTGTACTTTGAAAAGTTCATGAGTAAACCTTCTGAATGAAGAACCTTAAGTTTGGGAATTTTGTCACATTGGATTGGTTTCAAGACCCCTGCTGTGTTAGTGGCATAGAAGATAGGAGAGGGTTACCACTACTACTCTGTTGTAAAGATATGTCACCTGATCTTTGCCATCTTTCTCTACAAAGCGATATTCTGTGAGGGCTTTGACGATGTAGATGTTGTCTTTCATTTTCAGGAGCACGCGGTCATCACCAGTCTTCAACAGGTACTCCAACAGCGTCAGGGACTAGAAAAGACACATGGACATTAACAAATCTACATAAAACAAAGATAGAAATCTTAGAGTACAATGCATGGCACCATTCTCTACAATTCATGTTACTAATGTGAGGTGACCATGTTGTGAACTGATAATACAGTGACATCACTGGCCCTTTTCGTAACAGCTCTACTCGGCACGGTTCGACTCCACCCCAATATGGTCCTTTTCCACTGGGGGTTGGACCTGGGACCAGTTACGATTTTTCGTACCTGTTTCAGAGGTGGCTCTAGCCGTGCCGAGCCGTCACTAAAACGTGACGTGAACAGTGCTGTCCACTGATTGGTCAGAGGAAATGTTGTCATACATGCGACGAAGCTCGGGGATCTGAAAT
>JAQQZY010000003.1:1481525-1493027 GCA_030068375.1 Ostorhinchus rueppellii | reverse complement strand
AAACCTTAACCACCTCCTCAGAGTGAGGATAGAGGGACCAGAAATACAGGCCTTCAATTTTGATGAGGCAGTGTCACACTGGGCGGAGCTGAGAAACCGAAGGATTCTCATTTAGTTTAGTTTAGTTTATTAGGATCCTCATTAGCTGGGCACAGACCCAGCTATTCTTCCTGGGGTCCAGCAATAAAATTCTAAATCATTCTAATACTAGTTATTACTCATTTCATGGAGACAATGTGCAAAAAAAAAAAAAAAAAGTAAAAAAAAAAACCAAGACTACCAGCATTTGATTTACACTCTTCAATCTACGCATTTTAGAGCAGATCAGGTTTATCAAGAACAGCAAAGTTATCGTAATGGTATGAATTACAATGTCTGGGATGGTGCTTAAGTGTCCACTGTGTTGGCTGACATGGAACTAAAACAACATCAATGATGAATATGTAAGAACAGCAGAAGAATAACTGTCCACTGTAGTGAGCAGTATGTGTGAAAGGGTTCAACATTGAGTTGGTTAATTTCACTGAGGAAAGCAAAGTCAGATTCAAATGCAGCTGGTGACCTCTGCTGTAGAACAGACATCAAGAAAAAGACAAAGCCACCATTTTTCCATTTTGCCTTTATTTGAATAACAAAATGGACATCCTACACAGAACACATAATGTAAGTTAACAATACAAAATCTACAAAATGATAGTGACAAAGGTTTCTTTTTTTGTTCGACAGGTAACAACTGTACAGTATAAATGGATACAATACTGTTTTTTTTGTTGTTGTTTTTTTCTTTTTAATTCATCTACATTTGGCACTTGACCACAAGATGCTATTAAAATGAAATGTGGGACTGCAGTACCTGATCACCTACTTGAAATGAGCAAAAGTCCAAGAAAACAGAAAAATGCCACTTTTCCTCTTCGCAAACTCATCCTTGGAAACCTTCCATTGTTTTTTGTCCTTTTCAGAACAGTGGGTTTGAGATAAGAGCTACAGTTTCTCTTGGAACATCACAGTTTCAGAGACAAAGCTGCTGTTCATTTACATGCGTCAAAGTTGTAAAAACATCTCAAATGTCACGTTTCTCATTTAAAACTGGATCCAGAGGGGTAAAAATATTTAGTAGATGTAAGTGGAGGAGCAGATAACACACAGTTAAAATCTTAACACAGATGTTTAAGCAACCTCCGGGGGAATCTAATCTCAGCAGGCAGCTCAGGATCAAGATGTGAGGGTGTTTTATTACCTTCAAAAGGAGGAGAAAAAAAAAAAACTACAAGTAGCAGCGGATGTTCAGAGCTCAATGCATAGCAATATTTGTGGTCCTCTCCTTTTAAACCTCTAGCTTCAATGATTGAATATATACTGTACACCTTTCATATTTATATTCATCAAGTAAAAGAAAATAAAATCACATTCCAATAATTTATACGTCAAAATGTTAAAGTGAATCTCTTCCATTGCAGCAAATTGCCACAATGTCATCACAGGTTAAGAGAATATATAAGTACATACTACATTATATATTCATGTAACATCTAACTTTTTTTGCTTATACTTGGTTTAATCATAGCTGAATAAACAGAATCACAGCTCGGTTTATATGTATATGCGTCAAGTTCATGTATTCAGCAGAGTAAAAGTGTGGATTTGTACATGTTTAAGTATGTGTGTATGGATACAGAACTTGGCATAAAAAGTCACTTTCAAATGAACGGATGTGATTGTTAAAATATCCCCTTCATTTGGAAATCTGAGTCAGTTTTGGCTTGATGTAACATTCCTCCACAATATACAATAGGAAATAGAAAAGGTGTTTGTCCCTTCTAAAGCTGTCACCGTTTCCAAACTACATTTCCCAGACTTCCTGCCTATATCCATACAGTAAGTTTTGAACGTGCATTAGTCTAGAATACCAGACTTCATTTTGTCCAGTGTTAACATGGAGTGTGGATTGGAAATACTTCATGAAGGTCTGTCCATCGTCATCTGGTCATTTTAAAGAGAACAAACAAACAAACAAACAAACAAACAGGATTCCCGTTCTCACAGGGAGAAAAGAAGGAGAAAATTAAAACAACAACCAAGTGGAATTGGGCTCGATTCAGGAGTCTAGATGTGGACTACCTGGGCTGGATTATCCTCTTCTCAGACGGCTTCGAGACAGTGTTGAGTGTGTCCTTGGTGAGATTCAAGTCCTTTCACATGTGATTGTACCGTATGTGTGGGACCCACGCTGTTGGAGGCTTTTGACCAAACAGAAGAGGCACATGTAGAGGATGTGCTTCTGACAGATTCTATGTGCTTTGGGTTTGTCTGGAGTACGTTTTGTTACGTGTCGTCGATTTGTCAGTGGATGCATGTCGCTAAATGTGCCTCTGAAGGTCAGCTGATCAAATGCCAGACAGGGTGGTGCTGGGTCAGCTGGGAGACATGGACTTTGCTTCATTAATTAAAGAGTAAGGAAAAGTCCAGGTGTCTACTGTCCAGCGCTGCTGGGGTCACACTGAAGCAGCCGCACAATGGATGGGTCATTCTTTGCTCCCTCGACAAATTCCTCCAGGGACAATTTACCTGAAAGAAGAAGAGTCACACATTAACATTCACACTTCATGCATCTGGACAAGACTTTCAGACTTTTCCTGCGACGTCCATGCATATTTCAACATTGTGCACACATTCATAAGGTCTAGAGGAGAAAGAAGAGGGTGAGGGTTCTAGACAAGCCCCAACAGAGGCTGGATCATGTTGAAAACATAAATAACTTCATAGTTTATCAAAAACTTGTTTCAAATGAACAGTTCCATTGTTATTCATACAGAAAATGACCAATGTGAATAACAAAATAGTCCTTGTTGACAAATAATCCCCATAAATGTCCATATTTAGTGTGTCCACCTTTGGTGCAGATAACAGTTTCCATTCTTGCTGCCATTTTTTTGATGTAGTTTTACACAGGAATGCAAGAGAATAACTGGAATTGTACAACTTAATCAAAAATAGTCATTTGCTGCTGCATTTCCCTTTGCATTTTTGGAAAAAATTAAAGTGGAAAATGTATGGATAGTAACAATAGTTCTAGTTTAGCATTAACGCTATGATTTGGATAAAAATATCTGTCATATACTGGTGGATGAACCATTATAGAAAGATAAAAGATATTTAGGTAAACAGAAATACTGTTCAATTATGGCAGCAGTGGGACACCTTAGACTGGGTGGAGCTGGAACTATACATTTGGTAAGAACTAAACATTACAGCAACACTCCTAAATTCTGACCTATGGAGGGTAAGGGGAAAAAAGCCACACACAAACATCAAAATATCTGTTCTGGGCTTTTTAATGAAGGCGATATTAACTTTGGTATAGGGCTGCAACGAACAGTTATTCTCAGTGTTGTTTAATCATTCAATCAAGTAATCATTAGGGCAATAAAATGTAAAAAAAATAAAAAAGTGAATGTTTCAAAGAGCCTTCCTCAGAATTCCTGGTATATCTACACAACCCTTCTCATAACAAATAGAAGCCACCTTAAAGGGGTTCATCACACATGAAGTCAATCAAATAGTTCCCATCAATTTCCAAAAGTGTACCCTGGAACACCTCTGCCTGCTGAACTGGTGAAGGTCATCTGACCCCTCGATATCTGCGTGACCTCCTTCATGTTGCCTCTCGCTCCCTCAGATCTTCCTCCTCACTGTTCTGTCTGACCATCTCACCACCGTGGGGAGCAGAGCATTCAGCCGCTCTGCTCCTTAACTCTGGAACTCCTTGCCACTGGAGCTCAGAAACATCACTTCACTCCCTTCAAATCCAAACTAAAACCATCTGTTTACGTCCACTGGGACCACAATTGCACTGACCAATTTTTAACCTGCCTTTTGCTTTTTACTCTATTTTATTTCTCGTTTCATACTCTCCTCTTTATAGTACAGTGTCTTGGAGAGCCAAAAAGGCACCTACAAATAAAATATATTGATTGTTGTTGTTGTTGTTGTTGTTATCATCATTATTATTAATATTATTATCATCAATCTGTTTTTCCTTGGGATCGGCTCAGAGGGGGAACAGACACTCCCAGATTGAAGGACAGGACAGTGTCTCACCATCTCTGTTCGTGTCCATCTGCCTGAAGATCTTTTCTGTGCGTTTCTCTGGCGTCGACTCATCTTCAGGCATCTTCATCACAGAGGACACCATTTTGTAGATGGCCTGCAGAGATGAAACAAAGATGGGAAAAAAAAAATAAAAATCACAAACTGACTTTGAACTAAGGCTGCTACTAAGACAGGTTTTATGCCTGGAATGTCAATACATTTATAGAAAGCAGATCAGCGTGAGAAAGTTATTGTGCAATTTTAAAAATGTGAAGAAATACAGTATGAAGTGCACAGTGTATAAAGGCTACAGCCCACCAATCTCCTGTGGAAGGAAGGCAGATAATGGACACATACCATTTTTCTGCCTGATCTGACTGCACACAATACAGGAAATACAAGTCCAAAAGGAACTCTTTGGCTTTTTAAAGCTACAGTAATTGCCTCATCGTGTGATGTAGAAGTTTTACAGAAGAGCAAAGAATTTGTTCAAACTACTGAACAGCAGCATAGTTGTGAAATGTTCAACCAGAACAGTGTATCTTATCTGTTCAAACTGATGGACCACAATGCAACAGTGCAGGTATGTGAATTAGTAGTACACAACCAGGCAAAAGTTACAGCTATCCAACCAGAAGCACAATATTTTATTTGGTTTGTGTTTTAATGACTGCAGTCCACCTTTATGGTTTTGCTGAATTGTGTTTTATGGGCCAGATCAAACAAAAGCAAACAGTGTAAAAAATTTAAGTTTCACCTATTGTTTCTCAAATAGGCTCATTTTTTTTATCTTGAGAACTGTATTTTATGGAGCTATTTACAAAATTCCAGTATCACTTGTAGAAAAAAAAAAAGATATAACTGATCATCTAAACTGATAACCTTAAAGGACTAAAATACGTAACTGTTAACTTTAATAATATTTTTTCTTGCTTGTATAGGTGATATTTTGGGCCTGTGACTCTGTTGAACTAATTATTAAACCACACAAGAACATAGAAAGGCCATGTACAGTCCAGTTATTAGTCAAATATACTCTGTTATTAGTTGTATATGTCACTGTAGTTATGCATTCATTCATTCATCTTCTATACCCGCTTTATCCTCATTAGGGTCACGGGGGTCGCATGGAGCCTATCTCAGCTACTTAGGGCGAAGGCGGGGTACACCCTGGACAAGTCCCCAGATCATCGCAGGGCTGACATAGAGACAAACAATCACTCTCACAGACAAACCAACGCCGATGAAAACATAACCTCCTTGGCGGAGGTAATTAGCTGAAACCCTTCTGTTCTGAGGACTTTAACCCTTTAGAGTTCACTCATAGAAACACAGTATTTTCACTGTAGTGTGTTATGGAGGACATAACAAAACTTTATTACTTTTGTGAAAATTTTAAACATTTTTATTGTCATGTAGGAAAAGGTCTGAAGTTAGCATACTTGGTTCCTCAAGTGACAAAATAAACAAACAAGAAAACAAACAAAACTAAACAAAAGAATAATTATGCAGGATGTCCCCAAAAAAATGACGTCATTTGAGATGTCCATATCAGAGTGACTTCATGATTAGGAGAAATGATATTTAATAGGATTTATTTTTACATAAAATGTTCTGGGGGATGGTCATTTTATAATGTTCCAAATGTTCAGTGTGTGCGCTGCTTGTGACGGGACACACGTCATGTCAGTCTGAGTGCAGAGTTCGAAGAAATTCATGTTGCACATTCACATTTGACTGAGTTTGGATGTACTTTAGTGCACAGAACGCCTTTTCTGTTGCAGTAAACTGCATGTTTATTCCTGAAAGCACAACAATGAAAATTAGGGATGCACTGATACCACTTTTTCCCAGAGACCAAGTACAAGTACAAGTACTTCCATTTGAGTACTGGGCCCCATGTAAGTGATAATTTAGGTCACAAAAATGAAGCTTTTTAAAACATTTTCTTCAAAAATGAGGTGGACAATACCCGAAAAGAGAAAAAACCACATCTGTATTGTATTGTGTGGACATGGCATGAGATTGGAAGTTTTATATAACATGCAATACAGGGTTTAAGAGCTGTATTATAAAATCCTTCTTTATAGAATCGACTGGCCATGATTTGTTTTTAAGGACTTCAATGGCTCATGTGCACTGATACATGTATTTTGGAAAATGGGTATTTTTCGCTGCATCTGAGCCTCTTATCGACATCTAAATAGGACTTTAGGTCAGAGAAATACAGATTTTAAAAGAAGTTTCTTAAAAACTGAGGTGGAAAATACCAAACAAAAGAAAAAAACACATTCATATTAGTTTTATACAACACGCAATACAAGGTTTAAAAGCAGTATTGTAAAATCCATCTCTATAGAATTGACTGGCCATGATTTATTTTAGGCTCTTTAATGACTCATGGGCTGAATGTGGAACCTGAAAGAAAATCAGTTGGACACCACTGCTTTTACTGCACTGAGTACAATTTGAACAATATTATGCTTGTTATTAAGTGTTTTGCACTTTTGTAGATCTGACCTGATGGAGTCGAGGCATAATTTTGTTAAAATTTCACTGATTTTTCTTAAGAAATATCTTTTTTTCAGGTTATTCATGTCTTTTTTGTTTGAATAGTTTGTAAAAGTACATATTTTCATAATTTTCTATTATTTTTGCGCTAAAACGACGTATTTCAAGTTGTCATTGTGTTATTTTACTATAATTTTACTTGAGATCCAATTGAGCTGAATGTGGAACCTGAAAGAAAATCAGTTGGACACCCCTGCTTTTAGTGCACTGAGTACAATTTGAACAATATTGTGCTTTTTTGCACTTTTGTAGATCTGATCTGATGAAGTCGAGGCCTAATTTTGTTAAAATTTCACTGATTTTTCTGAAGAATTATCAATTTTTTTTAGGTTATTCATGTCTTTTTTGTTTGAATAGCTTGTAAAAGTAAATATCTTCATAATTTTCTGCTATTTTTTTGCACTAAAACAAATATTTGGAGTTGTCCTTATGTATAAGCTATTATACTATAATTTTATTTGAGATCAAATTTGGCTGAATGTGAAACCAGAAAGAAATTGAGTTGGACACCCCTGCTTTTACGGCATTCAGTACAATTTGAACAATATTATGCTTGTTATGAAATGTTTTGGACCTTTGTAGCTCTGACCTGATGAAGTAGAGGCATCATTTTGTTAAAATTTCACTTATTTGTTTTATGAAATGTCCAGGTTTTTTTTCCAGACAATTCATGTCGTTTTTGTTTGAATAGATTGTAAATTTAAATATCTTCATAATTTAATGCTATTTTTTCCACTAAAACTAAGGATTTGCCACTATTTATCACATATTATGCTATTATTTTACTACATATTTTACCATTTCAGATCAGACTGGGCTGAATATACTTGGATGAGGAATGAAACCCATGTTGTTTTCCTGACACGTGCATTTAGCTTTGAAGTCTCTCGTGCTGTAACGTTCATTCCTAAATCCTCGTTTGCAAACTGCTCTGTCACTGGGCGTCCTGGATTCCTCTGCGGGCGGAGGGGAGCAGTGCGAGTTTTAATTTGTCTTTGCTCGGTGTTTATCACCGCCGTTGTAACCTCTGTAATTATACCATGTGGTGAAGCCGCTCGTGAACGTAGCTTACCCAGAGGATCTGTGGAAAACATGTATAATTCATGATGTTGATCGTATTTTTAGCTGCTCGGGCTTGTTGTTTGGAGACAGGGATGTATCGTTAAACAAGGACTACTTTGTAATGAAGATGAGGAGCTACTCCTTGAATGAACGGTTTGTTTTCTTCTTTTTAACTTTGGTCCGATGCCCGTTGGGAGGTTCTGCTCAAAGAGGCGGAGCTTCCCTTTTCCACTTATTCCCTCTCAGGTTCTTTCATTTGTATTTTCAAAGGTAAGAAAATCAACACCGGTGCCCGAGTTCCTGCCGCTCTTTCTTCTATTTAATTGATATTTTACTAAAACACATGAGCTCCACCGTCTGCCGCCTCCGCAAGTGCCATTACCGCGCATGAAAGATTTACTGTCTTAAGCTCTGCATTACCCGTTTTACCCGTTCGTTAGAGTAGCATAATTTATATGGGAAACCTTTCATTTTAAATTGGAGATGACTGGATACATGATGTTACAGTCACGAGGAGCACATTTTCACGAGCGCTTCATCAGACGCCAGCTCGGTTCGTGCATAAATGTGTCACTTTTGCTTTTGCAGAATGTGTGTCTGGTTAACATGGATGCAAGGCTTGTCAGGCTGTGGTGTGTGTTGTATAAAAGTGGCTCGAGGGGGTCAACTCTTTCGCCTGTTTTGTTGTTATCCCGCCCAAGCAGCTGTGGGCCTTATGAAAAGTAAAGTGAAATTTTTTTTTATCTTGTCGATCTGTCGTAGCAGGGAGGGGGGGTGTATATGGGGTAGGGGCAGGAGTTATATACATAGGGGTGTGGTCCATAATGTAACTGATGTTGACATGAAGCGAAAGTGAAACTTAACATACTTTCAATGTCCGACTCCCTGCTTCTGTGTCTTTATTATCCAGTCCGCTTTATTTCTATGGCACATTTAAAGAAGAACATTCCCAAAGTGCTGCATATCATAAAAACGATCAAATTAGAAGAAAAACTACAAAAAACAAATAAGTTCATAAAACTACTACAATACTCAAAATAAAGCAATAAAATCAAATGGTTAAAAGTAATAAAATAAATAAATAAAAGACACAGAGAAACATATAACTCACATGGTGTTAAAGCCAAAGAATAAAAGTGGGTCTGAAGACAAGACTTAAAACACGCCACTGTGGGCGCTGTTTGGATGAAGGGGGCAGGGCTTTCCAAAGTCTGGGGCCGCCCACAGAGAAAGCCCCACCCCTCTGGTTTTAAATCTGGTCTAGTTTAAAGCAGATCTCACATGAAATTTTCACAACTTCTAATCTGTATCCACTGGACACCCTTCATAATGCTGGGCCCCATGAATTTGTCACATTTACCCCCCTCGTGACGGCGTCCCAGACCCCACCCCCAGAAGGAAAGGCAGTTGGTATTGTTTTTGGTTCAGTTTGTTTGTTTGTTAACACTCCAGCACGAAAACTACTGGTTGAATTCATACCAAATTGGCTTTATAGATTACCACTGACCCAGAATAGACAACATTCAATTTTGGGAAAAGTAGGTCAAAGTTTCAAAATTTTAGGAATTTTTTTTTAGCCCCCCTTGTACTTATAAAGGGCAAAATTTTCATATATATGTAACAGCAAAACTATTTGCTCCATTTATACCAAGTTTAGTTTATAGATTGCCAGTGACCCTGAATACAAGTGATTACATTTTGGGAAAACTAAGTCAATGTTTCAAAATTATAGGAATTTTTCACCCCCCCCCCCCCCCCCACACACACACACACACCACATCACATCACATGAGGGAAATCCACAATTCCATAAGCCTGTGTGGTTAATGTTTCAAATGTCATTTAGTAAAATGAAAACCTGCATAAGTCTGATTAAAATAGAGGCGATATTACAGGAATTTTAAAGAACCCTCAGTCTGCGTCCAGAGCAGGTGTCTGTCCATCCATCCGTCCATCAGTCCATTCATATACACATGCATTTGTCTATACGTGCATGTATCTATTGTGTTTGCCAAGGGAATCATCTCGTCTCACTTTATTTTCATTATACACTTCTCCCCTCAAGATCATTCAATTTATTCAACTATTCAATTACTCTGATTGTTGCTACTGAGACCCTTTAGCTGCCCTGGAAAACAATGTAGATAAAAATGCTCTTAACCTGTCAGCAAAGGGCAACACAATTAGAATAATTGACGGATGCAAAATGCAAAAAAGAAAGGAAAAAATAGATTTGAGAGCGCACATCTGTTTCAGTCCGGGTGGGGGGGCATTAAATGCATGTGTTTATTCATCGTTAATTGATGAGGAAGGACTACATCCATGCGGGAAAAATATAGTCCACATCCGGGTTTATGCACTAGAAAAACACTTCTTTAAAGGAAACTGACAAGGAAATATTATTGTACAATAACATTTACAAAACAAAATCTGAATTAATGTTTGGACTTTAAGACAATGCAAACATATGCAATAGAGCGAAGTAGAGGAATACAAGAATGATCAAATGGTTTTTCAAATTGTGTATTTTTTTCACAGAGGTTATTGGTCTTCAGTTGAGGGTGCAACTGTGGGAGGAAAAAATAGCAGATGAGGAAGCGCTGGGGTAATAATTCAAACAGAGGGCGACTCCTCTGCCACCGCCGTTGACCCAAACACCTCTTAATTAGATCTAATATTTCAATGGACGAGCTCATTGACATGTGCGATTCACAGATCCATCTTTGTGAGCAGGGTATGGAGTCAGAAATGTAGAGACACGTTCATCCGTGCATGGAGGTCCAGTCCACACAGGCGTCAGTGCACAGTATTTCACATGAGGCCTCCTCTCTAATGAGCGCAAACATGACATGATAAAGGCAGTGACTTCAGTGAGCTTCTGCAGGTACAGACAATGTCTAAGTCTGGACACTTAAAGCATTATTTTCCACTTTACAGAAGACATTCACGCAAAAAGAAAAAAAATAATTACAAGACCACACAGCGCCTGAAATTCAGTCATTTAATTCAGATAGAGCTGAAGGTAAAGAAAAACAAAATTCACCAGGTCTATTTTTTGTTGTTCTTGGAAATGCTGATACCTGTGTGCAGACCTACCGGTTCACCGCAGGTCGGGCTTGGAGGCTGCTCCTTTCGCCTCTTCCTCCTCCTCCTCCTCCTCCTCCTCCTCCTCTTCCTCCTCTTCCTTTTCTTCGTGCTGCTGCTGAGGTTTGTTGAAATCTCAGGGAGAAACAAGCTGCTATAGTCAGTCCACACTCCGAACTCCACAGACAAAACGACATTATAGGCAGCGATAGCACCGCCGTGTCCCTCAGCATTTGGTCCGAAAGCAGAAGAGGAGCTGAGAGAGGGAGAGAGGTAGAACAGTGAGGGGGAAACCTTAGGAGAGAGCACGGAGAAAATTAAATTGCACTTGGGGGGCAAATTCTATTAGGGAATAGTTATTGTCTCCTGACAGCTCCTGTCCATTTGTGTAATTAGTAGAAGAGATTGGTTGAACAAACGAAATCTATTCCCGTCAGAAATGATATTTTCCAATTCCCTGATTGAACCTGACCCTGTCGTGCTAAGACGAGGCGGTAATAGGCTCATTTGACTCAAATAACTAGTGCCACAGTTCAACAGAGGCAGAATGATGAAACACTGACCAATGAAGGTGTTTGGTCACATTCACAAGCGGAAAGGCTCAGCTTTTACAACTAGACTATTATTATTATTATTATTATTATTATTATTATTATTATTATTATTATTATTATTATTATTATTATTATTATT
>JAQQZY010000003.1:1459854-1481425 GCA_030068375.1 Ostorhinchus rueppellii | reverse complement strand
CATGTCTTTGGATTGTGGGAGGAGCCAGAGAAAACCCACGCAGACACGGGGAGAACATGCAAACTCCACACAGAAAGCTCCCAAGGATCGCCCGGGAATCGAACCCGGGTCCTTCTTGTTGTGAGGCACAAGCGCTAACCACTGCACTATGATAAATAAAAGTTTATGAGCATATTTGTAATGTTCTAGTTCCAGCAAAGTCTTTTATTCTGATACTGAACAAAGTGACAAACTGCTGTACCCATGTATTTGTGTTCATAAAAACTTAGCATTTAAACATTTCTATCCGATATTGATCACAATTGTAGTTCCATACCATAGCATTGTATCAATTTCTTATGAGAACTGCATGTTGCGTACATTTGCATAAAATGAAAACAAAATATTCATTTTGAGTCCCCATTTCACGTAGCAGTAATTTTGGTATTTTCACCCCAAAATGTTATTTCTGTAAACTGTAATGTGTCATGTGAAAATACTTACTGAAACCTATTCATACATGTATTAAACATTGGAGAGATGTTATTTAGTTTTCAACTCAGAGACTGTTGAACATGAAATGTGTCCCTGTTTAATCTGACCCTTGTGTATTTTTAGTCAGTTCACCTCAGTTAGACCTGCATGTTTAAGTGCACATTATGATACTGTGTTGGAATTAAGATACTTTTATTTGGGAATCTAAGTAAGAGAGCGGTATTTATGGGATATTGTTGGTCTTTACTGTTCTTGCTTTTATGTTGCTTGGATTTTTGACTCACGTGTTGCTTTTGGACTTCCTGGAAACTGAAAAGACTCCTGTAACCCCTTTAATGTCAGTGGTCCATCCTCCAGAGTGGGATTTGTACCTGTTAAAGCTTGGTTTTCCTTTCACTGTCACCAAGTGTTCACTCCTACAGCACAGGTGTCAAACATGTATTCTGGGGGCCAAATCTGATCCACTGAAGTGTCCAATCTGGCCCACGGGGTGAGTTTGTGAAATACAAATATTGCCTTTAGAATATTATCAATCAAGGACATTAAAACCGTTGTAGTTTAGGCTCCACACTCAGCCCATCTCAATCTGAAGTGGATGAGAACCAGTAAAATACTATTATAATATCCTATAAATAATGAAAATGCACTTAGTCTTCCCTTTGTTTTACTGTCAAAAGAACAAAATTACATGAAAATGTACATTGTACGCTATTCTTTCAAAAAAACGTGAATTTCCAGAACAAATATGAACAACCTGAAATGTCTTAAGAGACTTAGGTGTCATTTGAACAATATTCTGCCTGTTCTTAAGGGTTCTGTGTATTTTTAGATCACTGTCATCTGTAAGTTGTCATGCACATTTGTAAAAGATAAACTGAGAAGGAATATAGTTAAAATTGCACTAATTTTTCTTAAGAAATTTCTGTTTTTTTCAAAGTTCTTCATGTTATTCAGTTTTTTGTTTAAAGTTTAGTGGTTTGTATATGTAAAGTTTATGGAGTTGACATTATTTATATATTATTATTTTACTGGTCCGGCCCACCTCAGATCATATTGGGAAGATGTGGTCCCTGAACTAACATTAGTTTGACACCCTTATCCTAGAGGATTCTGTTGGAGTCAGGAAAAGTCTGGTTTAGAGCAGCTCTAAATGTAAAGTGCCATCCCATAAATTTTGCTATCAATCAAAGTCTATTTACATAGCACCAAATCATAACAAACGCTACCTCATGACAATTTACAGATAGAGCTGTTTGAAACCAAACTCAAATTATGATGTGATGCTACATAAATAAAATGTGAGTGAGTGAGTGTTAGCGACTGAGTGATCGATTGATCAAAAAGTTCTATAAATAAATCTCACTAAATCACAAGCTGCAGTTTCAGGTTCAGTGTGTGTAACATTTTGGATTGACTAGATGTATATCCATAAATGTATTTCATGAGTCTTCTCATATTGTTTATGAAATGCACTTCATGTGAAAGGGACAGACCTTTTTGAACAGCTTCTGCTGGAGTTAACGTTTAACTACCAGCTGACTGATCTCTGTGGTCTTCAGAGACAAATGCCACTTTACTTCCACTTTATCTACAACAGTCATTTGTAACATCAGCAATTTTTGATCACACATTTCATTTAAATTTATAAAACTATTAATCAGTTTTTGGATTTATTTTTTTTATTTTTAAAGTTAATGCAAAAATGTTTAAGGAGAATGAAGCTACAACTGAATTTCTATTTCAGCATAAAATCTTGCCTTTTTCTTGAGGCTAAAAAAAAATTGTTGCTGCCACTTTTATGTCTGTGTTTGATTATGGGGACATTATTTATATGAAAGTGTCATCACAGTGTTTACATGCTCTTGGTACTGTTTATCACAGAACTTTGAGGTTTATTACTGACTTCAGAGCTCGTACTCACTGGGCCTGATTTACTAAAGGTTTGCGTGAGTAAAAACGTGTGCACGCAAAAATGCACTGAAGCTGATCTACCAACAGGATGCACTGACGATTGTGTCTGTCAGATGGACAAAATAGCTGCACAACCCATAGCGCGTTTGTCTTGATGAATATGAAACATGGATGTTTCTGCCACAACGTGCAAAATTACTGGGAGGAGTAAATGCAAATATTTATTTATCTCATTCAGTGTCATATACCAAACCTGAAACTGATTGCAGTGGCTGATTTTGCATCTGTATTTAGCGCGTTTGAAAGGCAGGTTTTAACTGAAACCGCTTCACATAAAACTGGCTGCAGTTGTTGTGGCAAGGAGACGGTAAAGGCAAAATCAAAGGCAACGCACAGAACCAATGTGTTCTGATCACATCAACATTTATGGAATAACAGAAGAAAATAATAATAAGTTGAGACATATTTCCATCATTTTCATTGGTCTACATCTGTTAGAAGGACTTGAATATTTACAGTCTCCAGTCTCAGGATCTGTTACCCTTATGTGTTCCCAAAGTCAGAACAGAACTAAGAAAGAAAGCTTTTAAACGTTCTGCTCCCACACAATAGAACAAAAAGATCAAACTGAAGGAGCTGCTCTCTGTAAATACATTCAAAGTTATTGTAAATGAATGGAAAATGTATAAATGTGGATGTACATGTTTTTCTGATTAACTTTCTACTTTGAGATGCTTTTCAGGAAAACTGTTGATTATACTTTTAATAATAATAACAATAACAACAAGAGTGCTCAGTGAGCGCTAACCTCCGCCAAGGTTATGACGTCAAAACCGCTATCCAGATCGTGACCGAAATTTACTGGGAACATCCTTGGGTGATTCTCTATAACTTGCGAAAATTTCAAGAAAATCCGTCCGTTTTTCAGTAAAGTTGCTAACAAATGCGCGCACACACACACACACACACACACACACACTGGCAAAAACATAACCTCCTTGGCGGAGGTAACTAGAAAAGCACTCATAGCGCAGACCTCCGCCAAGCTTATTGTGACTCCCATCCAACAGTCGTACTTTTTTATTGTTCCATATGCCCTGTCATTGAATCAAATGGATCATTTATAGACATTACCTGTAATCTGATTACAGTAGTAGTGGCTCTTGTAAATTGTATTCCCAACCATGACGATTTGCTGGGTGATGCCAATGTTTAACAAAAATCGCAATAAAAATCCAGAATCTGGATCCGATCCAGATCAACCTTGGTGGTGGCATAGGAGCAGTGTCTCTAAGTACATGAACATCCATTAGTAATCACCTGAAATATTGACGGTCAAAGTTGTATGCTCCAGTTTTAGTTTTCCAGTTTAGGACAAATAAATAATCTACATATTCTTTGATTATCATGCAAATAGAAATACATAAATAAATCACCATAATATCCACAATAATTGCAATTGAGGGAGCAGCTAACAGTTATTATTAGCTCTGCGCATTGTTTGTTTGTCGTCAACAACTCAATGACTAATTGTTATAATCCAATGTAAAATAAATATTGAATACCATAAAAACTAAGTATATTTACAGTGGGTCACTACTGCGCAATAGTTTAATAGTCACCTATATTTAATTGATAGTGAACAGTCTCAGCTGTATCTCTAGGGATTACCACACAAACACACTATACATGGACACCAGAGACATGAAATGGGATTACACTTTGCCACTTTGCTCAATTTAGAACTTTGATCTGTGATGTAACATGTGTGAAGGATTGTTGGCTGTTGTGTGTCTGAAGCATTCATCCAATAAGAAGAAGCTGAATTTAACCCCTTAACGCTGCTATATTTTTCAGTTCCAGATGCCCGTTTCTAAATGTGTTATATATATTTGTAAATCCACTGTGTTCTGTAAGTTATAATATACATGTGGAAATGATAGACAGAGGTACTATTGTAACAATTGCACTTAGATTATTCATAGATTTTCAGGTTATTCACATTTTTTGTGAAAGGATAGTTTTAAGTGTAAACATTTTTATAATGCAATTTTACTTTTTTAGCGCTAAAACAAAGAGAAAATTGGCTTTTTCATTATCTATAGGTTATTGTGTTATTATTTTACTGGTCCAGCCTTCTTGTGTTTATATTGGTCTGGATGGAACCTGAACTAAAGTGAGTTTGACACCCATGTTCCAAATGAAAAACTTGAGTGTTGTTTGTTTGGATAATAATAGTTAAAATACATAGGCGTGATTGGCAAAGGGCAAAAAAGCAGGAAAATATACAACGCACCCATTAGGGGTGCAATGGTACAGGTAGAACACAGTATGGTCTGTACAGCGGTTTTTGGACCATGGTTTCCTTACCATGTTTTGTGGATAAAGAAAACAGTTTTATTTTCTCCCAAAATTATATTTTTACTTCTCTTGTCAGCAAAAATTGAATTTCACAGTAGGAATAAATTCTATCACTGTAGTGACTAAAATAACATTTTCTGTTCTGAACAATAGATCACCTTATTATTCCCTGACTACTTGTATACAGTCGTATAAACCAGACACATGCACACAAAGGACCCAAAGGGGGTTTGAACCCCTGCCCTTTTTGTCTTGCAAAGAAGCACCCTTTTTACATTTTTTAAAAAATAAATTCCTTCCTGTTCTGCATAGGGATGTCAAAGAAAACAGTAGTATAAAAATACCATGTTATCCAACGGGGGAATTTCCCTGTAATAGCGCGTCACAGTTTGTTTGTGTGTTGAGTCCAAAGCCGCTTCTCTGTCCACTGTGTCTCACTGAGGGGCGGGGCTGCCCTACACTGCGTGCTCGCATACAGGTCAAGAGAGAGCGAAAGAGAGAAATAAAAAGAGAGAGAAAAAGAGATGTACTAGTCACTGTTACATCTCCACTAGATGTGTGGAGTGGAGAGATTGCACAGATGAGACGTGACAGTGGAGAGAAGTAATCCTTGAGTTAGAAAGCCAAGCCTCCCAATCACAGATGTGGAGGCACAACTTACAGGGTGGGTTTTCACCTGCTTGGAGAGGCACACACAAAGGCCAACACAAAATCAATTGCAAAAGCCATAACCTGCAGTCCGTAAGGGCCAGACTGTCGTGTGCAGGGCAGACCAAATGGTTTGGTATTTACCTGACTACCACTGCATCCCTAACACACGTCTAAAATTCTTAAAACACATCAGATAACCTTCTGCAATGATTGCAGGCTCTTTGGTGGAGCTCTGCTTTCATTTTGACAAATGAATGGACTACTTCTGGAATGACATGAAGACATGAATCAGAGGCACCGGTGAGCGGTCATTATGTTTACCAATAACCCCCCCCCAAAAAACAAACAAACAAAAAAACCCAAAACAGATTTGTATGATTCATGAGAGCCTCATTTTCAGATGGGAAAAGCCAGATTTACCCGGAAGAATCACACCCCTGAAAATAGTTTGCTGGACACCTAAAATGATGTGGCATCAATAAAACCATGCCTGGAGCCAGAATATGTGTTTTTTTTTTTTTTTAATTGCCCATTGCAATAAATATGCAACAAACCCAAAACTCAATCTATTTTATGTGCTATAGTCAAATGAACAATCTCCACTTAATTTAGCATCCTCTTGAAAGCAAAAACACACAAAAAGTTTTTGAATATACTTGTATGTAAATTCAGACGTTAAGTGGTTAATGCTGGAGGAGCTGAGGACATAATGGGCACCAGTACAGAAGTGTACAGTTCCTGGATGTGAGTGCTGAGTCAATATGCCGATCACAGCAGGGCTGTTCCCTTCTACAAATACACATGGGTCTCATTTAGAGCCGTCTGATGCAGTGCTCATTTCTAAAATTACACAGCAGCTGGTTGTCCTGCCGTGGGCCGTCAGACGGTGGCTGACACAGAAGTAGGAGGGATATTCAATGCAGCTGGTGTGGATGGCTGAGCTGAGGGGGACTTTTAGGACCAGGGAACACAACATGTGATGGTCATTGAAGGGCTACACGGTGTGACTGTGACAGAACCGAAAGAAAAAGCAAAAATACTAACCGTTACAATCTCGAGCATCTCTGCCTTGCTAATGTAGCCATTGCCGTCGAGGTCATACATACTGAAGGCCCACTTCAGCTTCTGGTCCAGACGGCCACGGGAGGTCACACTGAGGGCGATGATGAACTCTCTGAAGTCTATAGTCCCGTCCCCGTTGGCGTCAAATGTGCGGAAAACGTGTTCAGCAAACTTGGAGGCGTCTCCGTAAGGGAAGAAGTTGGCGTAGATCTTCTTGAACTCCTCCATGGAGAGTGCACCGCTGGGACAGTCCCGCAAGAAGCCCTTGTACCACTCGGTGATCTCGTGCTCAGTGAAGTCAGTGTTCTCCACCAGGTCCTGCATGACGTCAGGACGGAGCTTGCTGTTCTGTTTGCCCATGGCTGGTGCTTGTGGTGAGGCTGTGGGTGGTGCAAGGGTGACGGTGCTTTAGACTGCTGTAAGTGAGGATGAAAAGGAATAAAAACAGTTTTAAAAACTTGTTACAAGTCATCTGAAATTCGCCAGGGCTGAGTAGAGGCACACAGTGAGGACACCAATGTAGAAAGTGCAAAAAGCACTTATTCACTTTAAAAACCTCTTAGAACAAAGATGTCTTTTGCAACAATTTGTTTTGCAAACAAACAGCTCTTGTTTCTCTTCACACTTCAGGCTAACAGAGCTTAAGTGGCATGAAATAAAGACGACGTCAATAACGACATGACAAAGTAGGGCTTGTATAATATGCATCAACAAATAAATAATACTGTCACTGTTTTGAAAAAATATTGCTATACAAAAACAAGGGAAATAAAACATAGATGAATGATCTATCTGACTTGACTGTTGCTCTGGCTGTAGGGGTCACAAAGTTTCAGAGGTCAAGGGGGTGTGGCTTGATATTTTTAAACTCAGACAAACTAGGGTTGGAGTGGTTCACACAGACTTAAATATGATATTAGGTGAATAAGTATTTTTCTTTAAATGCACAAAAGTACTTTTCACAACTTGTAACCTCAATGCAGACAAAGCCCCTATGAAGCTCATTAAGCTCATTAGCCTACTGTCTGTTTACTTCATAGTAATGTTTGCAACATCACAGCATGATACTCAGAGTGGTAGAGAAAACTGTAGTTGTCTATTTCTATCCCTATGGTCATGGTAACACTAAACAAACCGCTGTGTGCAGTGATTGCAACCAAGCTGAGACCACCTCTTCTAAGCGGTCTCAGCTCAGTTATTTTGCTCCAGAATGGAGCGTGATTACCGTTTTCACATATACCCAACTGAACCGAGCCAAGGACTTATTCCAGAACAACGGCTCCAACTGATCCAGGTGTGAAAACACCCTAGCAAAAGCAATTATCAGTTTCCTCGATTACTAATAATATACTAACACCAATACAGGTCAATTGTGGCTTTATACTGACGTTTTACTTATTTTAAGTAACTAAATATTTTATTGACAGATATTAAAATTAATTTTTACATTGTTATACATTCATAAGAGCTAATTTTAGCCACAGTTCGGAACTGGCATCAAGGATGTCATTTTATTTTAAATTTACCTGCACTCAGCTTTTGTATTTTCTCTCTGACAGATATAGTGAGCTCAGTGGAGTATGTGGTCTTGTGCAGGTGGGTTCATTAATCATGCACCTGCAGTGGAACACCACCGTTTTAATAACCTCAAAGCAGATAACTTCCATTTCCAGTAGGACCTGTGACGCTCATTTGCTGATACACACATTCATTCAAATCATCTGTATCAATAGCTGCCGTGCTTTACAGACTGAAACCTGAAAGCATATTAGTGAACAGGCCGAGTCCCAAATGATCCAACTTGAGACAGAATGTTTTCTGGTTTTAAGGGACATGATGCAAACATCTCTAAATGAGAAGCTCCTGAGCTGATCCAATGCATGTGTTTGACTAAAAATCACTTCTGTCCATCGTGAGGGAGCATTTCCTTTCAACAGAGGACATGGTTCATCATCTTACCCCACAGCTAATGTAGTTAGCACTTGTTCTTATCCAACCCCGAGCTGCTGCTGAGCTCTTCAGCCTAAAAAGACAAGAGAAGCTGTTCTAAGCTGAGCTGATGATAATGACAGATAAAATCAGCTGTGTCAGCTCAGGCCAAAGCAAATTACAATACACGTAAGCTCTTCCAAGAGGCAAACAAAGATCTGAAACCACCGGATTTCCAGACAATGCTGGCAGCTCCTCTTGCTTTAGACCCCAAAGATTAAATGCAGCTACTTCTGACAAGGTTTGTTAGACATTAGTTCAAGAGTTAAATTAGACTAAATTCATTCTTAGTCTTTTTGGAAAGCATTTCAGGATTAATCATCCCAGCACTGACCTTTGCAATATTCATTTCTGTGTAATAAAATAAAAAAGCTGAAAATTGGAAACAGAGAACATTAATGTTTGTTTACATACTTGTCACTCAAATACACTCTAGCAGCTCTACAGTGGAGATCTAATGTGAGGCAAACAGTCTATTTATCCTGTCTACTCAAGCCTGCAGCTCAAAAAAACATCATTAATAAGTTGAATATTTTGTCATTTAATTAGTTATTTGGTCAACAAATTTCACAGAGTGGTGAAAAAGAGGGACTAGTGCTGTTCAAAATTAAATCCTCAGATGTCCTATTAAAAGCCCATTGACGCTCAGTTTCACACACACACACACACACACACACAGCATTGTGTCTGTCCTCTGTGTTCATTACATGCATATTTCTGTACATCTTTTGGGAGCTTGTGGATACATACCCAAACAGAGGAAACAGTGCAGCACTGTCAGAAATCACAGGGACAGTGTTGAGATTCAAAGAGAATAATTTCCAGAAATGGCGGAACATTCAACCAACATATTTACAACTAGCATTCTCAACAGCAACATTAATAATGCCTCCTCTGTCATCGCCATTTTTGCGATTATTGATGCATCTCTTCCTCCAGTGCTCACATAAAAGTATCAAGGCAGTGACATTTACACTGTTTGAAAGGCACTCCTCTGTTTTCGTGCATACATAGAGCATAAATGAACCTTTAGTCCACAAGGCTAAAGACCTTAATTTTGTCTTCTGTTACAGTAATTATATTTTGCTTTTTTTTCCTTTTGTGTAGACAAGGTATAGTTTTTTGACGTTACCTGCTTGCCAGTTTCGACTGAGACTCTAGTCTTCTTCAGAAGTGTCATCCGATGTGCTGTTGATGTGTCATTTATCAGCTGGTCGGCTCAACAGACCAATGAGAGCCCATTGAACCGACCGTGCCTCCCCCGCCTCCTCTCCTCCAGAGACCACCCAAGGTGGGGGAGACACGGTTGGTTCTACAGGCTCTCATTGGTCTGTCAAGCCGACCAGCTGATAAATGACACATCAGCAGCACATCGGATGACACTTCTGAAGAAGACAAGAGTCTCAGTCGAAACTGGCAAGCAGGTAACATAAAACAAACTATACCTTGTCTAAACAAAAGAAAAAAGCAAAATATAACTTTAGTCCACAAACCAAGGACATTCAGTTTATTATCACAGAAGGAGAACGCAGTCAAAGGAGTCACACATAAGAAACTGGGCTCTGAATCAGTGCTGTTCACCTCTTTGTGCTACATTAAACTGATGCATGGATACTCTGGGTTAAGTTTACGTTCCACTGACACATTTCCTAGCTTCACACAGATGTCCTTCATTTCCTGATTGGACATGTTTTCCAGACTACATGTGCAAACTGATCCCTCGCTCTGAAGTTGCACCTGATGTTAATTAAAGGCAATTTACACCTGACCTCCACACATGGAGCTCCACCCACTTTAATCTGAGAATAGTAGGGGTGTAATGGTACAGAAAAAAATTCAGTTTGGTCCATTTTCGGTACGTCGACCTTTGGCTCAATCAATTTTCGATATCTTTTTGGTACAGTGACGGAGACCAGTGTGTGGGGGGGTTTACAGGGGGTGAGCTCTGTAACTGCCAAAAACTGGAAGTGAAATTTAACATACTTCGAATATCCGACCCGTCCTCTGTGCCTCTGTTCCACTCACTGTTGTCATGTTTACCACCCCTCATCGTTGCCTCAGGGCTAGGGTTACCATTTCTTTTATGCAGCAGCAGCTGACAATTCAGCAGCACCATGGCACCCTTGCTGACTGTATTTAGGGGAAACCCTGCACAAGGGTCTACTTGCAGCCACCCTGCTCAAACAGTGTACATTCCACTTCAAGGTTCATGTGGTAACTTAAGGTGAGTGTTTGTGTTCTTCACATGCGCTATGTGTATTTCATCAGTACACCTCTCTATTGTATTGAAGACCCCGAACCGAAACAGTTCGGTACAAATGAATGCACCGTTATATCCCAAGAGAATAGTTTTGTTTTTGTTTTGTTTTTTACTCCTCAGACCTCAGTGATTGTCCGCATATTTTGAAATGTGTCTTTCTTGTGCCAGTTCTATTCAGAGATGACTAGAAAAAAGTTAATGGCTTAATTTTAGGCACACAGTGAACAACACTTGACGAGTACATATCAGCAAATGTGTTAATTATTGCCAACTTGGCTACTTTAAAATACACAGTGAAGGGAGCACTTATCTTATGCCTCGTCCACACATATTTAAATCAAGAGATAGACAGATATTTTCTTCCTCTGGTATTGTTTTTTTTCCTCCTATATAAGTTTAATGGTGCCACATTAGTTCATCCTCTGTTATTTATGAAACTGCTGCCTGCACGGTCTTTATTTTCTAAAATACCTCTATCTGCAACAACTACAAAGCGGTACAAACATTCAGACAAACCATTTTTGGGTTGGGACACCATCAAATAACATTGTATGTAGGAGACAGAGGTTTGAACCTGTTGTGGAGGTAAATAGAGCAACATTTTCACTTTGGAAAGTTGATCGTTCATTTTAGGAACCATTTAAATCTGGAGAGAGTCGAGAGGCACACCATGAATATGTACAGGTGATCAACCATTCACATCTATAGTCAATTCAGATTGACCAATTAACCTATTAAGCGCATGGCTTTACACAGTGGGAGGAACATGGAGGTCTCCACCCTCAGCCACTGTTGAACTCGTGCCCTGAACCTTCTTGATTTGAGATTACAGTGCTCTACAGTGCTCACCACTGCTGCACCCATGTTGCCGTTTTTAAAAATCTCTCATTTTGTTTACATTTGTAGAAAAGACCCAAACAGAGAAAAATGGATTGAAACACACAACAGACATAATTAAAATAAAATGCCCACAACACATACAAGTAAAACTTTGTAACATACAATCACTTTGTGTCAGGTAGTGAGTGTGTTAAGAGTTATGGTAACAATAATAATAACTTCCTGTGAAGATGAACAGATCTTATGTTTTGCTTTTAGCTGCTGTCCTCATCATACAGACTGCCTCATGCCAGGATGTTTAATGCTGTACTCAGTTCCTATAAATGAGGGACAGGGGTTAATGAGTATTCTTCTTAATATCTTAAAAACAACAACAACAACAACAACAACACCATCATAGATTAATTCATTTGTTTGTGTGTGTGTGTTTTATTTATTTATATTTAAACGCATTCATATGCCCTTCTCTCCCCTCCCTCCACTGAACATCCCTACTACGACTCATCCTAAGAAGTCTGCTATTTCAGGCCCTTGCAGCTCCTCAGATCACCACCTACAATTAACTTCTAAGACTCTTACCTGCTGTCATTGCCAGACCCAAGATGGCTGTGTTACACAACTGAGCCTTTGACAAGTGCATATGTCATGTGATAGAGCCAAGGTGTGCCTTTGTGACTGAACAACGGTTTAGCCATCTGAACACGTCAAGGTTACAACAGGCCCAAGTTGGAGTCATGACCGCAGCCTCTGAGAGCATTATCCATCAGAGAACACACTGTCACTTTTCACTGACATTCACACACATGGACACTGTGTGGACATTTGGTGCTTAAAACAATTAGCAAGATCCAAACAACAAGCCCTGCAACTTCAGAGTGTTATTTATCTTGAAGCAGTATTTAGTGCGTAGCCCCTGCTTTGAACCACTGAAAGCAACACATTTAAAAAAAGATGCAAAACTATCTAGTCAAATACAACACACCAACATTACTGATACATATTCAATTCAACCACATCACACAATAAAATGTCCAAAATAGGACTTCTGTTTGTGAGCTGTGTGGAAAAACTTGTCAATCATAAAATCTAGATTAGTGTTTCCTCCAGTGATCTTTGTTGATCAAGATCATTTCAAACTTCAACACATTTGTTCATTGTAATGACTTTACTATGAATATGTCTCACCAATCATAATTTTTTCAACATAAAATGTACATCCACACACTTGCAGGCCTTTTTATTATTCCTGTCAATTACTGATGTTGTACAAATATGGCATGCATTTCCTGGAAATGTGTGAGACTTATTTTTTTAGCCTGGTCCTACTCCAAAAATAACAGTAACATAAATGGAATGCCTTTTACTGTCACTATTCACATGTACACCATACATATGTACAATGAGATTAAAAGCAACTCACTTCAGTGCAGACATTTAAGTAATATAAAAACATATAAAAATGACATTTAAGTAATAAAAGGTCATATAAAACACAGGGATAAAGTCTTTAAAACAGAAGTTCAAGGAATATGTTGTCAAGTCACTAAATGCCAAGTGGTTCAGTTCATTAGTACGAACTAATTCTCCAAGATCATCATTAATATTTTAGTTAAAGAACAAATAAATTTACTAAAAACCAGTGGAAAACCTGTGGACAAAAAAAGATTTCTGCATTTTTCCAAAGGTCTGCAATTTCATATTTTAGTCAAAGGCCATCTACTTGCATCTACTAGCTGATTCATTCTGTGATGCTTGAATTAAAGGCCCTCTGCAAAAGACTCATCCCTGAACATCTTGTAGCCCACTTACATAACAAGCAGACGTGTCCATTTATATCTTGCAGGTAAATCTTAACCTAAGAGTCACACAGATAATCCAAGAACAGAGAGTACCAGAGAAAGCCGAGAAAAAGCCAACTGGGAGTCAAGAGTGAACGAAGGAGACCTGAGAGCTGATAAAGACTTTATGAATGAAACATTCATAATGCAATTGGATCCATGTGTGACTGGGCTGTAAAGTGGAGGGCAGGCAGTCTGACAAGCCAGCTATCTTGAGTAGAGCCACCAGATCTGCTTTACAACTTTATATGCTTCAGGTTCAAACAAAATAGCAATATACATTGATTGAACCCATTTACATGCTACTATGCTTGTAACCACCGTTTGACTTTTCCAGCAATAAAGCAGACAGGTTTAGAAACCAAACATCCAGTGCAACTCATCATTTTCTGATGCTGGGTCTGTTACCTATATTAAAGCTGAGGACTGCAACGCTCTGCATGGTGGAATGTTCTGAAATGTCTACATTTACACATTTTTCATTCTATCTCTACTACTATTTAGCCCTTATTCATTCACATTCATTCACGGTTGGTCTGAATACACCAGTTAGGTCTCTTGTCAGTATAATTACTGCCAACAAAGTGACCAAATGTTGAGCTAAGTCCATTTTAATCATGTAACATCAGTATCTTCCCATTCTAATACATTTATCACCTTAGCAAATAACCGGTAAAAGATTGTATATTGCCTTATGGAATAAAGGTATGTCAGCAGGATGGAAAAGCTCACAACAAAACAGGGTAACGTTGGTTGAGGTTTCAGCAGACTGCAGCTGACAATTCTGCAGTTAAACTGCAACATAATTTAACATTCCTTTTGTTACTTCTAAATCACTCCATTGTCACCATTAGTTGTTTTGTTGATAGTTGAACTGTGGTGCAAAAGCAGCACACAGCACTGTAAAGTACTACGTATCAAATAATAATAATAACAATAACAATAACAGTGAAGTACAAACTCATGGGGCAACACGCTTATTAAGTAAGCAAGTATCAGCCTTCCAGAATATTAGCATAGCTAAGCACAGAAAACCAATAAAATGTCTGTTAAAATAACGGTCAGATATATAATGATAAAAGGCAAAGGGTACAATTTCAAAGTGTCAGGTACTGTATTTCCCCATAAATGTAGCACATATAAACTGGGTTCTGTCCCTTTCCATTCAGGGTCAGGTTTCATATCACCTCCATCTTGACACACCGCTGTTACCACTTCTGGAAACAACATGTTTGCTGTCACATGTCTGATTGGCTGTGCATTTCACGCGGCCGTCAAAAAGCTGCTGCAGCATGGCATAGCTTCGCAAGAAGTCGGGCTCATGTTACAAATATCGTGAAGAGTGTGGTTTAATGTAGCGTGCTTCAGTGGCTCCTTGAATATCTGACTGCAACCCTATCTCCTGTGTTATTTAGTGTAAGGTCAGAACTGGTCCACTTGCTGGTCCTACCAAACAGCACATTTTGTTCTCCTGGTCATTTGTTAACACTCACACGCTAACACTTTGCTGTTTGTGTATGTAAATGCACGCACATGTGTGTAGGTTTGTTTTTGCCCTTGAGATGCCATCAGTCTCATGACTTTAAACTTCATCCAGTTTACTGCTTCATTTGGAGACATTGTAAATGCATGACAAGCTTCAGATCAAACAAAAAAAAAAAAAATGTTTTTTGACAAACCCAAACTTTCACAGCTAAATCTAAACAAACAGTCCAAATTTCCTCTAACATTTCATTATGTTTAATATTTATTAAAATAGTCCCTTTATGTGATGTTTCAGTAGATATGAGGGGCATGTGAATACTGCTGAATTCTAAAGCATAACAGGCATCTTGACTCATATCTGTATGACTAATAGGTGCTTCTTCCCCCTGACAAAAAAAAAAAAATCGTGTGTATGTATACACAACATTAGCACGAATCATATATTAAGTCGATTTCTTGCTTCATAGTTTAATTTT
This sequence comes from Ostorhinchus rueppellii, assembly GCA_030068375.1. Lineage (NCBI taxonomy): Eukaryota > Metazoa > Chordata > Actinopteri > Kurtiformes > Apogonidae > Ostorhinchus > Ostorhinchus rueppellii. Next base: position 1,466,078 of record JAQQZY010000003.1, on the reverse strand, counting down.
TTTGTCAAAATCCTATTCATCCTTTTTAACAGAAACCTATTGCAGCAACTTCATCATAATGCAGCACACATGAGCTTGTGTTGTCAGTCAGCAAGCTTTGTGCGTCAAGGCGCTGCAGAAAACCACAGTCATGACAGAGAAGCCATTATGAGAGAGTAAATTTGAACGAGATAAAAAGTGTCAGTAACAACAACAACTGCGAGAAGGCAACAGAGGAGATAAAAAAACTCTGACTCTGGGGTGGACAAACACACACACCACCACTGACACACATACTCTCACCAAATTGCCACTGATTGCATGAGGAGAGTGCCGTTTACTCTGCACTGAAGATCTAAATGTGCCTCTAACTGACACAGCCAGAGCACAGTTCTAAAGACAAATGCTGCAGAGATGGAAATGTCAATCTGTCCAGTGACTAAACAACTCCCACCTTTTCTCCGGTAGTGAAATACACCATTTCTGAAACGGTGCTTTCTGTAAAAATATTTTCTGCATGACAGGGCACAATTTGTTTTCCCTTTCACTCTTCCATTTTTTTTACTCCTTTCTCTATATATCCTCACTCCTTTTCTCTCCAAAAAAAAAAAAAAAGTCTAATTCAGTTCAAAACAGCACCAACCACTGCCCAGACAAGCTTAAGTACAGAGGACCCTGCCAGTGTGGTCAGTCTGCCCCAAAACAAACCCACAAAACACCCACGCTGACAAAAATAGAACATCTTTTCATATTTAGCACACATTAGTAAGTGTTTAGCATCTTGAAATGTTTGGGGAGCCGCCTGTGACACCAAAGGGTCTATTACATGTCTACCCCACCCTTCTGTCAGCACCTCCACGGATCTTTAAGTTTTGGCTTTTTTGGGAGGGTGGACTGCGTTTACTTTTGACATCTTATCCCTTTAGCAAGCACAGTTTTTAAAGTCTGCATGGTCTACTTAATGAGAGTGTGATTCTAACTTGCTCACATAAACAATCTACTTGTCTTTCCACGTCTATTCATGCCATCACCCCTCTCCCATCACCTTGTGTACACATTAGTGAGTGTTCTGAGAATGATAGTTCCTGTTTACAAGCCACATCAAATCAAAGTAAAGCCAATTACATACCACAAACCACCAGCCAAACATATAAATAAATACAGGAATACACACAAACTGCTAACTAGGTCTCCCACCATGACAAGCTGCTTTGAGAGGCAGTGACGTAGTGTCCATCCTGTTTAAACTTCATACCAACTTTAGATACATGACTGTCTGGTGACAACCTGAAACATACACAGTTGACTAAATCAAGATGGTGTCTTGATTAAGCTGATTTGATGGCATACACATTAATGTCATCAGTTGTTCTTCTTGGTTCACTTGTTTCTTTTATTTTGTCTCATTGCTTTTCTTTACATCACCATTTACCCAAGTTTTGGTGAAATTATTTCACAGATTTTATTGATTTTTTTTCTTACACCATTGGTTGATGGGTTCTTGGTTGTATAGGAAACAAACTGTCTACTTCAATATGCTGAGATTAAATGAAGTTTGAATGAATAATGGATACAGTGCTATGGAGAAAGTAAAGATCACGTTCATTGTTCGAATGCAATCACTAATACAGAATTTTCTCACTTGATGGGTTCAGCTATGCATTACAAATTCATTACGCTTGTTATACTATAATTATAGTGATACAACAGAAGTGACAAATCCCATTTGACATGCTGCTTTGTTTGAGCCTAAATCAATTATTGTATCAACTTATTTCTTTTAGGTCCAAATGTAATAAATAAATAAATACAAATAAAAAGTGTCTGATCAGTAAACAAATACGTAAAATATCTTATTTTGGTTATGTACATGAACGCACCACCCACTGCCTGTGCACTGACTCATTGACGGGCAGAGCACCTCCGCTTCCCTGCTTCGATCTACCGACTGACCGATGTGTATTTGCTGGAAACAGATACCCTGCCTCAGCTTCTGTGGTGGTAAGGCTCCCTTGCACTTCCTGTTCTCACTCATTCTTTGATTCCATATGGAGTCTGCTAGACAGACGGCAGACTGTGCTGCTCTGCGGCTCCTCGGAGGTTCAGTTAGGAGAAGGCAGGAGAGGAGAGGAGAGGAGAGGAGAGGAGAGGAGAGGAGAGGAGAGGAGAGGAAGCCTCATCCGATTACAACTGTAGGTAAAGCTTTATCCGCTGCTAGCATCTTGTTGCTCCACTGCACCGCAAAGTTACAAAAGAACCTCAATAAAAACAGGGCTACCGGCAAATTTACCGAGATGACAAAACTGTTAATAACACTTTAAAGCTGATCCGAAACTGCTTTGAGCTGTAAACACATCTCACCTGAGCTGCGTGGTCCAAAGTAACAGGAAGCGGAGCAGAGGACAGTCACATACATTAGCCCCAACTTACCTCGCTTTTTAAATTGCTGTGGAGGGCCTCTTAAAAGTCGCGTTAATAGTCCATCACTTCGCGTCTCTAGAGAGGACGGTAAAAAGTTTCAGTCTATAGGGAGGGCAACAGGTTGCAGGAGCTGGAGTTTCCTGGCTGCTCACAGTCCAAACTCCACCAGGCTTTTCCTGAGCTGCGGCACATAGTCAGCTAAGCCTTGCAGCCTGTCCGTGACGTCACATATACTCGTCACGTGGTTTTGCGGCGGCCAATGGGAGCCCGCGTTGTCCTGGCAACAAGAGCCCAGTACCTGGATGACGATTAGCGTTGAAAAAAATCTAGAAGTCATAGTTTAATAACGAATTACTTTTTAAGCAAATACACCTTTGATCATGCTTTTGACATTCTTTCTGCTCTTTGTGTAAAACTTTACTATTTTATTGTAGTTAAGTGAGTAATTATTTAAATGTCCGTGTGCACTGAGCAACCTGCTACTTCACATCAGTAAATGAAGAAAAAAGTAACACATATGAGTAGCATTCAATTTAATTATATTTAAAGCTTCTTGTTGTCGTTATTAGATGTTTCTTACACAATTTTTATCCAACCAAAGTATGTTCATAAGCATACAGATGTCATTCTAATGCAACTTATGCAAATTTGATTTATGTAAATGCTTATTTTTAACCTCAATTTTTGCATGAATTGTGTGTCTTGTTTATATTGCTCTTTTTGCTTAATGTTGTGTGTTCACAAGCTTTCTCTCTGCGGTATTCAAATAATGAAAATAAACAACAGCTAAATTTAATTGAAATGCTTGCCTTTATTTGCATTGTGTTGTCTTTCCTCCAACTCAGATGTTCTTAATAAGCTTGACAAGTATAATTCTGAGTACTATACGATGATGATGACGATGACGATGATGATGATGATGATGATGATGATGATGATGAGAAAGAGTATGATGACAACCACCATGCATTCGTGGTCCACTCCAGGTGTTCACATGCATGTGCATTGGGAGCCATGCTTTACTTAAGATGATTAGTGGAAGTCAAAGTCACAGGACGTATTCAGCCAGTGTCCCATGGAGCATTTACTTAACGACCTTAGAATTTACACTGAGAACACTCCCTCTCTTGTTGACTCTGCAAAATCCTGATGCTGAGAGCTTGATGAGTCATTCATTCAAGGACCAAATACAAAAGATATGTTTAAAGGTCTGAAAATTATGACACATGAATACAAGTTATCTCAATTTCATGCATAAAATATAATCTTACACTTTAGGCTGTGATATGATCACAGCTGTCACCATAATCATAAAAACATGTATTACAATGATTACAACAAATGCAAAATGATATTTTTTTCCAGTTTGAAGGCTGACATTTTGTTCTAAAGGAAAGCAGATGAAACCAAACCAGAACTGTGATTTTAAACTGTTCATTATGATGAGACTATGATAAACCTTTTTGAAAATTTAAATATGCAGAAGTAACATTAAATAAAACAGCAACAGCTGTTTGAAAATTAAAATGTCTGAACCAGGAATATCAGGAAGATAAACTCTAAAAGCAAAGGGGGGTGGCACTGCTATGATGATATTTATTTATTTATTTATTTTTTTATTTGTTTGTTAGTTTTTTTGTTATTTTGCTCAGCCCACTTACTACAGAGAATGTAATAATATTAAATATTATTAAGTGAAAGAATAGGCCTATCTGGTCAGATCAAAAAGTCACTGACTCAATTTTTGGTAATCTAAGACAAAAAAAGTGGTTACCAACTTTCTAAAGAAATTGGAAAATTTAAGTTCATTCATTTTCTATACCTGCTGCATCCTCACTAGGGTCACGGGGGTCGCATGGAGCCTATCCCAGCTACTTAAGGGCGAAGGCGGGGTACACCCTGGACAAGTCACCAGTTCATCACAAGGCGGACATATAGAGACAAACAATCACTGTCACATTCACACCTATGGGCAATTTAGATTACCTCATTAACCTATCAGTGCATGTCTTTGGATTGTGGGAGGAAGCTGGAGAAAATCCATGCAGACATGGGGAGAACATGCAAACTCCACACAGAAAGGTCCCAAGGTCCCGCCCAGGAATAGAACCCAGGACCTTCTTGCTGTGAGGCACGAGTGCTAACCACTGCACCACCGTGTCGCCCAATATAGTTTATAACTTATATAAATTTAAAGTTTAAAATTAAATCCTAGACTGTCAGTAATTAGTGTATTGATTTCTGAAATACTATCTGAAGCCAGTAGTTTGTGTTTTGGCTGTCGTCGTGTTGGATTTTGAAGCCAGAAGTGACCATACAACAGCTACTTTACTGACTCAATGAAACCTCATCCACAAGTCATTTTAAAGTCTTGTTGGTGTAACACGTTAACCACAGCTACAATACAGAGCTGTCTTTCAAGGTGCAGGAAAATGCATTTTATCACATAAACCGAGACTCAGAAAATTCTACTAAACTCTGACATAGCAGACATCAACACATTCTCTTTACTGAGATCTAATTAACAGAGGAAAGTTTTAAAGTTGGACCAGGTTGCTTATTATGAGGGGTTCTAAATAAAATGGACAAAAGAGCCCTGGGAAAATATTACTCACTTAGTAGGCCTATTTGTAAAGAGAAGTCAGGGTTTTTGATCTGTTTTGGATTCGTCCCCAGTGGCTTTCAGTGGTATTACAACATGAAGTTATGTCAATGTTGGGTTCACTTTTGAGCCAAGAGCTCTGCCTTTTATTTTGAATGAATATTTTTAATGGTCCAGTTTATTGTATTTGCTGACATGTAGTAATGAATTTTGAATGGGAAGCAACTGACTCAACTCTTTTGCAACACAGAAAGTGGTCACAAAAGTCCCTCATTAGAGGGACATTTTTAGGTAAGCCTCATCCACACTAAGACACAAATATATACGTCTTAGTACTCAATATAAAATAAAATGGAAAAAAGAATATGACATGGTGGTGCAGATGATGACCCACTCAACAAAATAAACCCACAATATTTTTTTGTTTGTTGTAATTAAATGTTAATAAAAATAAAATCATAATTATATTCAATTTGTACAATTATATCTTACAAAATCCCCATAAATTTTACAGATTCTACTTTAAATTGTGTTCTATATATTTGTCCTCTTTTTCTCTTCTTCAGATTTAAATAAGGCTTGGATGGATGAATATTTAACCCTTAGATGCATTTGTGACTGGACCCTACACTCTTCCATAACTCTGTCAAAAATTACCCATGAAAAAATCAATGTAGTTTAATGACACTTTTGTCATTTTGTCACATTAAAAAGAATAATTTTTTTTTTATCATATTTTGTCCACAAAAGAATGATTTCATATTTGAGATATTTTTTTTATTGTTCAAGTTTTAACATTTCTAGCCATTTAAAAAGTTTTTTTTTTTTTTTTTTTTTTAATATTTTGAAAGTTTGAAAGCTGTGTTTGAGTGTCTCATCACTGTATACAGTTGTGATAAACTATCTGTTTCTGGCTGTGATCATAACCCACAGTAGGGCTGCACAATATATCGCAAAAATATCATTATTGCGATAACGGAGTATGCAATATTCATATCACAAAGATTTGCAATAATTTATCTTATTTTATTTTTATTAACTTTCCTTTAAAAAACTGAAATAATGCTACTGCTGCTGGTTGAATGACAGTTTACTTGTTGAAAAGATGTGAATATTTTCAGAGCACAACTTTGTCCAAGGCCTGAACTTGTATTTCCAGATGTGATTTTTCTCTGCAGTATTTCCCAAACCAGGCAGCCAATGGAATATAGTTTAGTTCCAG
>JAQQZY010000003.1:1434072-1445588 GCA_030068375.1 Ostorhinchus rueppellii | reverse complement strand
ACAGCTGTTCTCTTATATATTCATGGGTTTTATTGTTTTAGTTCCATATCAGCCAACACAGTGGACACTTATGCATTCATACCATTACTGTAACTTTTTTGTTCTTGATAAACCTGATCTGCACTAACATATTTGAGTGTAAATCAATTACTTGTTATTGTTATTAGACTGTAATTAACAGTTATTTTTTAATCAAAAATGGTTCTTTTGCATATTATCTCCATGAAGTGAGTAATGACTAGTCTTAGAGTATGTTAAAATGTGAGAAAACATCAGATTAGCTGCATTAAAAATGTTTTTATTTCATAGATTTCACACAGCGTATGAATAAATTCATGTTTCTTTGCTTCAGAAACTAAACACATGGTGTCCAGCTGAGTGGACATTTTTGCAACTCCATGAAAAATAAGTTGATAAGAAAATTTTCAATCGCATTGTTTTTATCATGCCTAAAGAGAAATTAAAAAAAACTTAGGAAAAAATGATCTACATTAAGACTTTCAAAATTCATCCATGAAATGGTTAAAAAGCCCCCTGGACCTGACAACCCAGACCCCTCCCTCTTAACAGCAGCTGACTTCATTGCAGAGCCTATAGCTCACAACTTTAAACCACCTTTTGTGCAACTACAGGCCAATAACTCTCAGTACTTGCAAAAATTCTGGAATCTAAAGTCAGTTCTCAATTCATTCAGCAATTTCTTATAGAAAATAAGCTCCTGTGTGACTTAGAGGTGGTCATAGTACAATGACAGCTGCTGTGTCTGTAACCAATGATATAATTATTTGGTAGAAAACAACAATACAGCTTTATTTGTGGACCTCTCCGAAGCGTTGGACTCAGTGGACCAGTTACTTTGAGGTTTACGCAGGGACTTTGGGGTGAGTGACTGCTATTGAGTAGTTTAGGAATTATCTCCCAAAAAGAACCATGTGTTTTTGTTGACAGTCTAAAATGTTATGGAGATTACTGAAGTAGTCCCCTTTTGGCGTTCATCCTGTTTACTATATTTACTAACAACTTCGGAAGTAATTCTCAAAATGTTAAGTGTAATCTTTATGCGGACGACACGGTCATTTACCCTATTACACCCTCTGTAAATCAGGCCCTTGATGAACTTCAGAACGCTTTTCATCAGCTTCAGGTTTCCTTCTGCCACTTGAAATTAGTCCTAAATGCTAAGAAGACGACTTTTATGACTTTTACAAAAGTGTCTCAAAACTTAGATCATAACTTCCTGCTGCCATGAGAAGAATTTTGACCAAATAATTATCTTCTTTCAACAACTGGACAAATATTTTCCAAGTATAAGGTGGAACAATTCTTGGTAACCTTATATCCTCATGGTTCTTTTATCACAGAGTCCTGGGTGCTTTTTATTATGACAACATCATTTATGTGAATCCACTGGACACAGTCTATCACAGCACTACAGTTAATTACAAATGCTGCCTTCAGGACCCATCACTATGAACTGAATGGTCTGGCCTCATGGCTGCTCTGGCTTGACTTTATTTACAAGGCTGTTTTGGGCAAATTACCCCCATATCTGTGTCGCCTCCACCTGATCTCCAGCCAGGAGTGGGTACAGCCCGTACTCACCACATCAACTCCTCTTCAGAACTTGGTAGAACTGGTTTTTTCTACGCTGCACCCTGGTCATGGAACAAAGTGCAAATTTCACCACAGCTTCTGCATCTCATCACCCTGGGTGAATTCAGATCTCTACTGACAAACTGTCTAACACAAATGCATAATTGTTATTCTAAAACTGGATTGCAATGATTTTATATCATCTTAATTGTATGTAAGTCTTTATTCTGGTTGTTCTTTTGTGTTGTACCGATGTGCCTCTTGGCCAGGTCACCCTCAAAAAAGAGATTATTATCTCAAAGGACTACCTGGTTAAATAAATGTAAAATATTAATAAAATAAAATAAAATAAATGGAGGAAAATCACAACCCTGGGAAGACTTACTCAAATCATACTGAGTAGTTAAAATGAAGTGAAATGCAACATACACATGAATGCAGAAGGGAAATTAATCCAAAACATCAAATAACATTTTAACAGAAAAACTGACAGGGTTAGAGAAAAGAAAAAACATAATAGTAAAATAATTCAAAAGCAAATCAATGTTTGTTTGTTTTTTCATTGATTGGAAAATATGGGATGTTTAATCAGTTGTAACAATTACAAAAGGAGCTATACATCTAGGCAACTATAGGAATACGTACTGTGTCCGCCACCTAGAGATGTTAAAATAATAAAAAGACGAAGTATGTCCTTGACACAAGTGTGATGAGAAAACGAAAAAGGAGTTGTCGATCTCTAATACGCCGTTAATCTTTGTGTGGCTGCAGGTAAACCATTAATATGCCTCATTAGAATAAGACTTTCTCAACAGTATTTCGACGATTTGGCCAAAACGAAACATATACACAAAATAAAATGCTCTTTCCACGTGTATTTTAAAGATGTGACCACCCATAGATGTATGAGACCACCACCCAAATTTCGGTTGTATTCAGGCATATTCTTCAGGTACTAAACTATTGACGTCATTTATAATCGACGCAGCGCGAGGGACCAAGTGTCCAAAACACTAGGCATGAAAACAACTCGTCTTTGACACAAATACTTCTGGACAATCTAGTTTTATTGATTTAAACTAGCACAACGCGTTTTTATAAGACTTGTTTGTCTGTATGTGATTCGCAGCCAACCGGCGCCATGTTTATTCCTTCACAGAAGTCCACTCCCGCCCTCAGAGCTTTTACCCTCGTCATGGTGAGTGTGTACTTTCACTTCACTCTAGAGCCAGTACTGTCTGACATTACTCCTCAAATTAAAAATTATTTGGACACTGGTGCTACAATCTGCCATAATATCAAACCCCAACTTCCTCTTAATGTTTTCTTTAAGTGTTGTCGTGACAGTGATGGAGGGAGTATTCAAAAGTTGTACTTCGGTGAAAGTACCCACACAGTCACGTACAAATATTCAATTACAAGTTAATGAATAAAAATACCTTTCAACACTGTATATTTCAGTAATCTACCTTATATTCAGTATTTATTCAGTACTTTTAATGTGTAATTTAAAATACAATCTGTTAGGGAAGCACCGACTGAACAATATAAAAAAAATACCAATATTTTCAGTGGTATTTTGGCCGATAACTGAGGTTTCCACTGTCAATTTCTACTTCAACCAATCAAATTTTATTTATATAGTGTCACATCATAACAGAATTTATCTTATGAAACTTTACATTTAGAGCTGGTCTAAACCAGACTGATAAACTAATGTACTGTAACCCAACAGAATCCTCCAGAAGTAAACACTTGGTGACAGTAGAAGGTAAAACTTCCTTTTGACAAGTAGAAGTAGAAACCTGGAGTAGACCCTGACTCTGGAGGATGGATGACTGACATGACTGGTTAAAGGGTTAAGGAGATACAGAAATGTACTGGAGTTAAAAAGTACATTATGTGCATCAGAGATGTAGTAGAGCAGAAGTTAAACATTAGCATAAAACAGAAATAGTCAACTGAAGAACAAATAGTTGAGATCTGTACTTAGGTACAGACTTTAGGAAACCTTCGATCTCTGCTCAGTAAATGCTGTGTTGTCATTTACTTCCGTCAGCCGGCTGTAGCTGTGGGTAATGTGGGTCAGCTGGCAGTGGACCTCATTGTGTCCACTCTGAATATGAAACGAGTGGGATTCCTGCACACAGACTGTCTGATTCCCATGGCTGGAAACAATCCATACTCCAGCAGCAAAGAAGATGCCGATGAGCTGCACACCAATGCAGAAGGTACAGGTCGTCCCTGCTCACACTGACCTCAGTACAGCTCAACTTGCTTGGTGTGAAAGCATTGTTAATGCATCAGTGACTCTGTTGTGTTTCAAAATGCTGGTCAGGTTGTATTGTTTTGTTCACAGCTATGACTTCACATATTTTCATATTGCTTTTGAAAATCTCTGCTCATTCACAGTTTACATAGCAGAAGATCTGAAGCTGGCAGTTCTTCAGATCAGGGCTCCAGTTATTCAGGTAAATCCAACAGCTTCATGCACACTAAGAAGACATAGAAATATAAGAAATGAGAAAACAATGACACATACAAGAATTGTAACTTACAGATCAACAAAAAATATAAAAATAGCTAATTTTTTCCTGAGGTTTTCTGTTTCTTCTACTGCCTCAGATTTTCTGAAATGCATTAAATTTCGTGACAAGTCATAATATTAATTTGGTGAATGCAAGATGTAGAAACCTGTGGCAACATCAAACTGAGTTCAGGTAGAAATGCCTTGTTTTTGTTTTTTTGTTTTTTTGTATATAAAATGAACAGAGCTTCTGTCTGTGGCCACAAAGTTTTTCCTAAATGCTGTTAGTACATCCTGTAGTGCAATGTGTTCCAGATTAATTTTTAAATAGTGAATGACTGCAACCCAGTTCACAGTTAATTACTAAGAATTGGTGCCAATACATAATTTATGCAGAAAAACCAGAGTTATTGAGGACGTATATATAGGCACACATGCTCAAAAAACTGGAGCTTACGAAGTAAAGGTTTGTTGATTTCATTGCATTGTTTTGTTGAATTATTTTCTCCTTTCACTCACCTCTTAAGTAACAGTTAATTTAGTAAATACTGTATATAAGTAAATATGTTATGTTGTGTTCTATGTAAACAGTTACTGGTGTATACTACATGCCCAGGTTCACCCTAAACCTGCAAAAAACGCACACTCTAGACATGTCCCAGTAATCATCCAAAACATTTTAATTGCTACAATGTAGTTTTCATTTTGAGTTGTGTAGAAAGCATAATCTATTTGTAGCTTTTACTTTATTTTATTTCATTACCTCCACCAAGGAGGTTATGTTTTTGCCGCTGTTTATTTGTTTGTCTGCTGTCTGTTTGTTAGCAACTTCACAGAAAAACTACTGGACTGATTTTCTTTAAATTTTCACCAGTGATAGAGAATCATCCAAAGATGTTCCCATTAACTTTTGGTCATGATCTAGATAAATCTCTGGATTCAGGATTTTTTTTGAAAATCCGGAAAATCCCTATCTCTCATTGTGCAAAATTTTAAAAAATCATATCTCTGTCAATATTCAGCCGATTGAGTCATGCTTTTGTGGGATGATAGAAGGTCACACCTGCTATCATGTGGTACATCATGATGTCAATATCTCTAGCGGTTTTGATGTCACGACGTCAAAACCTTGGTGGAGGTTTGCGCTCACTGAGCTCTCTTGTTTTATATGCAGGGGAAATCCAAAAAGTTCTGTCAGCTGCTTGTGTCTTGGATCAAATCCAGTGGCTTCTCCAGGACAGTGGTTCTGTCCAGCAGCCACGCCTACCACAGGGATGACCAGCAACTGCAAAGGTACAATATGTCCATGTGGATAGAGGAGCTATGTGTGCTCAGTGTACACACCACTGCTCAAACCTCGTTAATGTATATATGTATGTAAGTGTGTGTTTGTGTGCGCACTAGCTCTCCTTTGAGGTACCTGATGACTTCATCCATGCTGAAATTAAGTAAAGATGCCCTGAAAGAGCTCGGATGGAGCGAGATGGAGCGCGTATCTGCCTTCCCTGGACTCACGGAGGCCAACACCGAGCCTCGACTCTACATCCCTGGAGGAGGCATCACCAAAGGCCTGTACACAGACAGGTACAGAGAGCCAGCAATGGCATTCACGGACTACAGGAAGGACTAGGATGCTTTGTGTTGGAAGAATAAGGCAATTCAAATTTTTCACACATGACCTGGAAACGGTTTGAAACTACTGAGTTTGAACAGCCCTTCTTCTAGTTTACTTGCCAACAATGGTTGAGGCGATGTATATCGAAGTGTCGCTGCTGTGTACCCCAATGTACATCAAATAAACAAAGGCAACCATATTTAAGTCTTCATGGTTTTCCTTCAGAGTTTGTTGAGAAGAAGAAATGGGTCATTGCAATTCAAGATGAGGATCCGAACTTCAGAATCTAATCAGGAAGTACATTCACGTGTAGCCGCCATTTCTGAGAAGAAGATTACCAGGGAACTGTCAGTGGTGTTGTGAAGGGAATGAAGAGGTTAAAAGTAGATTGGCTTCGAATAATTGGAGGGTGTCTCACTGAGAAAGCGTATACGTCTGTGCTGCCGCTCAAAGGGGATTCGAGGTTTGAGGTGGTTTTTATGGAGAGCCAGAGCGACGTTGTCTTGGCTGTTGCACCAGCTGCATCAGACTCCCTTTTTATGTTGTGGTTCCAAGCCGACCGCTTGATTTTGTTTCAGGACCTCTGCCGGAGCCGTTTGTGCTGTCTAGTGATGACCGGCTAAGACAGCATAAACCCCAGCTCCTGATATTGTCAGTGCTACATGTCTACGTATGTGCTTTCTTGACAAGATGCCCCCCTATTACTCCAAGCAAATAGCAGTGGTGGTTTCCCTACTTTTAACCTCCCTTCACAGTACTGCTGACTTTTCCCTGGTAATCTTTATCTCAGAAATGCCACTTTGATGTCTCCTCAGCTATTGTTGACAGGTAAACTGGAAGAACTGGTGGTCAAATTCAATAGTTTCAAACTATTTCCGGGTCATGCCTAAATATTAAAAACATCTTTATTCAAAATTATCCAATAGTAAATATATTTCTATACCACTATAAAAATAGTTTAGAAAGTCCTCGACCAGTTACACTCAGAGTGTATTAAGGCTAAATGAAAGGCAAATGAAAACGATGAAAAAATGCAACAAAAAAAGTAAAATGCAAAACATTAAAAAAAAAAACATGAAGGGTGCAGTGGTTAGCACTCGTGCCTCACAACAAGAAGGACTCGGGTTCGATTCCAGGGCGGGACCTTTCTGTGTGGAGTTTGCATGTTCTCCCCATGTCTGCGTGGGTTTTCACTGGGTACTCTGGTTGAGTAATCCAAAGACAGAAAAAAAAAAGAAAAAAGATAGGTTAATCGGCGAATCTAAATTGCCCATAGGTGTGAATGTGACAGTGATTGTTTGTCTCTATACGTCAGCCCTGTGATGAACTGGCGACTTGTCGCCTGGCTCCATGCTGGGGTACACCCTAGGCTCCATGCGACCCCCGTGACCCTAGTGAGGATAAAGCGGGTATAGAAAATGAATAAATGATGAATGAACAATATCAATAGAACTAGTAATTTATCACATCATACACAACTGTCATTCATAAAAATCCAATTAAAATAAAACTGGCATTTCTGATTATTTATTTGGTTGGGGGTCGATAGAAACAACTCACTGGAACATGTGGGGCTGAGAATTCTGCGGTGTCTCCTGTTTGTGCGTTCTCAGAGGGACTTTTTTTTTGACTGTTTGACGAGTACGAGTATATCGGTGAAGTATCGGGGCCGATACCGATACTGGTATTGGTGCATCCCGAGATGCCTTATTACAAAATATCATAAAAAAAGAAAAGACCACATGAAGTAAAAGTAGGTGTATGATGTGAGGTTTTAAGTTACCATTTCTTATGTCTCAGACAGGTCGTCCCAAAGCCGAGGGTCCTACCAACAATAGCATAGTTACCTTTAGATTGGAGTGTGGACCAAAGATCATTTTATACAAAGATGATGCCCTGTCCACGACACCAGTGACATGTAAAACGACACTTCCTTCTCTCCTCAAACCTGGCCTCAACTCGTTTGGTGAGAGTGGCAAGGAGTCAAGTTGAGTAATTGAGGCAATGGGCATTGAACAAAATGAGGTATCCTTTCCTCATATCCATCCCTCCCTCTCTCCCTCCCTACCACCCTCCCTCCCTCCTGCATCATCTGCAAAAAGCAGAGATGCAACCCTGAGCCCCCCATAATGGACCCCCTCCCTCTGGCGGCACTGAGAAATTCTGTCCATAAAGATTATGAACAGAAATAGTGGCAAAGGGAAGCCCTGGTGGAGTCCAACCTGCACTGGGAATGAATCTGACTTACTACCGACAATGCAGACCAAGCTCTAACTCCACTCGTACAAGGACCTAATGGCCTGTAGCAGTGGGCCATGGACCCCATACTCCCACAGCTCCCCACTGGCTACCCTGAGGTACACGGTTGAATGCCATTTTGAGATTCACAAAACACATGTGGATTATATAAGCAAACTCCCATGAACCCTTTAGGAGCCTGTAGATGGTAAAGAGCCAGTCCAGTGTCCCACGGCCGGATCAAATACAACTTTGTTCCTCCTGAATCCAGGGTTTGACTATCGGCTGGACTCTTTTCTCCAGTACTCTGGCATAGGCCTTCCCAGGGAGGCTGAGAAGTGTGATGTCTCTAGGAGTTGGAAGTAGGGCTGCAGTTAACAACTATTTCAATAGTTGACTAGTAATCGACAATCAGATTGAATGCTTTTCCACTAAATATTAATGGCTCTTTATGATGTGTTTAACCTGGTTTTTGCCTGGAACACTAAAGAAATTTGTCACCCTATTGAATGAAGTTAGATAGATAGCACATGCCGTTCACAGACACCAGAATGAACTCCTTCACAGTTTGTTCATCAGGCAGTAAAAGTGTGTTCAGTTCACATTCACCCAAAATATGAACGTGTTCATGAACACTGCACATTACAGTGGGAAAATAAAAGGAGGAGGGGACCTAAAAATGAAGAAAAGGAAGAGAAGGACCAGGCAGTTAACTGTTATTAATTCATTTCCTTAAGCAGCCCACGGACTTTTATTCTGAAGTTGTACTGAGGGAGGATGTTGTCCCCCGGGGGGTGTGGGAGTTCAGTTCATTAAAAGTTATAGAACTAATAACACGGTTGTCGTGAGAGTTATTAACAGCAGTAACATAGAAGTAAATAACATACAAGATGGGATAAATTAGTAAATAAAATAAAAGGAATACAAAATACCAAAGCGAAATAAAAAACGAGAAAAAGAATGTGAATGCTAAAATCACCAATAAAACTGTATTTTAAGACATGATTTAAAAGAGCTTAATGAGTTTCCTTGTTTTCATTGCTTATTATTTAGTTTTTTCTGTCATTCACATCTTATACTTCCAGTTTCAGCATTATCAAGCATGGTCTTTAATTGTGGGAAATTCTTTTTCATTAGTGTGCTTTCACTGTACCTTATTTTTTTCTTTCTTTCTCTGTCCTCTTGTTAGTTGTAAGGTGAAAAAATTAAATATGATGAGAACCTGTTTGTTATGTTGTTATTGTTTGTGTGTTGTGTTTAGCTGTGCAGAGGACATCCCGCTGGCAGTGCTGCTGCTCTTCTGTTCTGAAGGAGACAACGTTCCAGACGCCTTCACTTTGGTCGACCACCTCAACAGCTGGCTCCACCTCCTGGACAGTCCTGTCAGTGACCATGTTGAGCACCCACACCTGCACAAACAAAAGCCATAAACCTACCATACTGCGTCCTAGTTTTACAATGCATACATGTGCTCCTTCTTTGCTTACATACTTTTAATCTTAACCTCATGCTTTAAATTCTATTCAGAACTCATGAGTAATTACTTTAAATCAGCAGGAGTTCTATTTCTGAACAAATCTGACAGCAGATTATATACATTAGTAGAAATACTTGAAATACTTGTACAGTTCATTCTCTTGTGACAGTTGGTGTGACTAATAATGTGAGAGTAAGATATCCCCTCTTCTACACAGACTTCTAGAGAAAATTGGACAAACTAATTCAGTGGTGAGGAGTGAAAGGAGGAGAAGGGAAGTGGAAGATGGAGGAGTTTCACCAAGTTGACCTCAGCTAAAAACAATAGACAGCAATGAAAATGGCAACACCAGTAATTAAAGACATTAAAAATACCAAGAAACAAGGGGAATAGGTGTCAGAAAATACCCTCCATGCACACTAGCCCTCTTTAGAGCTATGTCTGTACTGCCCAGACTAAAAGGACAAACGAAAGAACAAAGCAGCTTAACATTCAGCATAGGGACGTGTTTTCAGCACTGCCTCCAGACCCACAATCAGCTTACACTGGGCTAGAGCTTCACTATCAATCCCATTCCAATCATAATCACGTCAGTCTGTGCAGTTATATCATTGCAAAAGGCTGACATTTAGAATGTCCACATTTTGGAGGATGTAGGGCGACATATTTGCAAAAAGTGGAAATAATGCAAACACAGCCTGTAGTTTAGTGATATCACTGGTCTACAAGTAGTGAAACTTTACTAAGTCTGACAAAATACAGAAAAATGAAATCAAAAATGGTGGTCGGCTGTAGTTGCTTTTGGTTGAAATAGGAAATTCTGAGAATCAATGAGAGAATCGGTTTTACTCAAAAGGAACGCTTGTTTCAGAGCTACCAGATCTACTTCAGATACTGTCAACACCAGGGTTTTCAAACTCATGTTCTTTCAGGGGCCACATACACACTAATTTGATCTCAGGTGGGCTGAACCAGTAAAATAATAGTATAATAAACTATAAATAATGATGACTCCATATTTTTCACTTTATTTTAATGTGAAAAAATAACATTGAATTCTGAAAATATTTACATTTTCAAACTAACCTGAAAAACCTGAAATTTCTTTACTGCAATTTTAGCAATATTATGACTCAACTTATATATTATTTATATATGTGCATTATGGACAAGTCACCAGTTCATCACAGGGCTGACCTATAGAGTCAAACAATCACTCTCACATTCACACCTATTGGCAATTTAGATTAACCAATTAACCTATCAGTGCATGTATTTTGGATTGTGGGAGGAAGCTGGAGTACCCGGAGAAAACCCACGCAGACACGGGGAGTGACCCTAGTGAGGATAAAATGGGTTCAGAGGATGAATGAATGAATGTGCATTATGGATGAGATCTACAAAAGGAAAAAACAAACAAACATGTATTAACAGGCATTATTTTAGTAAAATTGTACTAAATTTTCTTCAGACATTTCAGGTTTTTTCATATTTGTTCAAGTTATTGGCATTTGATCGTTAAAGCACAGTTTGTAAATGTAAATATTTTCATAATTTAATGTTTTGGGGGTTTTTTGCATTTAAAAAAATTAGGGTTGTCGTTACTTATAGGCATAAAGTAATACTTTTCCACATTAAACTAAGAAACTTTGGACTCATTTCTACATTATAATATTTTACTCACAATTGGTCTGTATGTAGAACAAACTTAAATGAGTTCAACAGCCTTGACAGTTAATATCTTCAGTGTCATTTTTGTTCTTTGCAAATTCATCTGGTGGGCTGGATTTGAACCTTTGGAGGACTGGTTTTGGCCCACGGGCCACATGTTTGTCACCCCGTTTGTCAAGACCTTCCAAAACATTCACTTCACAGGATCTTTCTAATGGATGATTTACAAATCTATTGTATAAACGTATATACATAAAGTGTAATTACACATTTATTTATCATATAATGCTACTTTGAAAACATGAGCTGACCAGCACTTATTTAAAGGAATAGTCCACCCCCAGGCCAAATTCAGTGTCTCCCCACAGCCCCCAGACCTAAATAAGTGTGTGGAA
>JAQQZY010000003.1:1306875-1318291 GCA_030068375.1 Ostorhinchus rueppellii | reverse complement strand
TGCCATATTTGTATGTGACTGATTATATTGTTTAGGAGAATTGCTTTAAATTAATAAATATATTATTTATAAAGCAAGTGTTTGTGAGTGTTTTGGGCTATATTCCAGTATATCCAGGTAAAGGGTTGTTTTCTGGGGAATTCAGAATATTTGTGTAACCGAGTTAGAAGCACAGAAAGCCCCCTGACCCACGGAAAACCCCTAAAAATGGGTGTGTGTGTGTGAAAATTTTTCACGCACGACCTGGAAGTGTGTCCTCTTTTCAGAGAAACAGAATATGGTCACCCTACTGTATGACCCCCCCCAAAAAAAAAACGGGCCCAGCATCATCTGTTCTTATTGTTTGTACATACTGTATGTTATATTTTTTCTGTAGCAATGGAAATATAAAAGACCAGTATTACAAACATACCTGTTTTCACTCTGTTATTCTCTCACCCAATGAGAATCAATAAGGAATCGGATCAATAAGCAGAATCGATAATGGAATCTGAATCGTTAAATTCTTATCGATTCCCATCCCTAATTATCACTGGAGTCACAGAGGTTGCTGGAGCCTATCCCAGCTACTTATGAGTGAAGGCGGGTTTCACCCTGGACATGTCTCCAGTTCATCACAGGCCTGAACATATACAGACAAACAATCACTGTCACATTCACACCCATGGGCAATTTAGATTAACCTATCAGTGCATGTTTTTGGATGGTGGGAGGAGCCAGAGTACCCAGAGAGAACCCATGCAGCAACTCCACACAGACTCCACCCACATCGACTGGTGTTGGAGTCAAACCCAGGACCTTCTTGCTGGGAGGCATATAAAAATTTAACTTGAGTCTTGCTCCATCTTCGTTTTTTGTTTTTTTTAAATTGTAAAATACATAAGTATATAATGCTAAAACTGATGATGACTTTAAACATTTCCGCATCTGAACATCAGCATATACTGTCACCATGGTGATTAGATCTGCTCTGTGTTTTTGTGTGTGCGTGATACATTTAAACCCTGTTTTGCATATATAAGCAAAGGAGACTGTTGTATGATACAGTTGCATATAGAAAGATATGTGTAGTATAGGAATGGAGCTATTTAGATTTAAATATAAGAGGGGCGTAGAATGTGTGCGCAGCAGCAGCAGCAGCAGCAGCAGCAGCAGCAGCGTATAGGAAACCTGACCTGGATTGTTCCATTACAGCAGCACTACACTGTGTGGATCGCCTTCCTTTCTGCATTATAGATGGTTCAAACACACACACACACACACACACTCTATCTCGCAGCAAGAGTACCTTCACCACCACTTGACTTGTACACACAGAATCTCAGAGAGTCTCTTACTGATCGACTTTTATCTTAATAGTTTCATAATTTAAGGGGATTATCTCAAATAACGTATTGTGATTGACACATGCAAATATGAAGGCAGAATGTAAAAGGAATCTTATGCTGTGGTAGATGTAAATGTCAGGTAAAGAGAGAGGAGTGTGTGTTTTTGTGTACAATATTGTGGGGGACTACTTTGACTATGTATGCGCACCTCTGTGGTTGCCATTAAAATGAACTTGCTAACAAGCTAAGATGAACATATATAACAGACCTTCCTCCTGTGCAGCCCTGGCAGCTCGGGCCTTGGCCTGCTCGATGCTCACAGGCTTCTCTCGGTGTTGCTGCTGCACAGACAGTGGGACAACGGGAATCTCTGGCAGCTTCTCCCTCCACTGGGTCCCGTCCTGCTCAATCAACAGCTTGGTGATCCTAGGAGAGAACAAAGAGGCAGAGTAAGATATGTGAGCGTAACAATGACAAGATACTGTTTTAAAGAGGTTAATGTTGTAAAGGCACAGGCCTTGTTGGAGGGTGTGCTGTAACTGTAATAGATTAAGGGCAAGATGAAAAGTGAGACCCACTCAAATACCAGTGATATAATTATCTCTGATAGAAACATTATAATTCTATCTGAACTGCCTTGGGAAACACTGAATGAGTTTATAAGTTTTATCTTAAACATTGAGCACCTTAGCTATTTCTTTATTGTACTAACCTGAAATCTAGTATTACATGAAATAAACTGTATTTGTGATCAAAGGCCAGACCCCTGGCTCCATATGGCCTTGGCTCTCACAGATTTACACTCTCAAAGAGACATATATAAGAGCCACTCTGGTCCCATTCATTTTATTTGCACCCTGTAACAAGCAATCTCGTCCATCTTTAAATTATTTCATTATTGGGTTTTGATGACTACGAGGCCAAGCTTTGATAAACAGATTATGTTTATAGAGTTAAACATTATTTTCCTTCATCACAGTTAGGCTAATAAAGCTAATTACTTTGGAACAGCGGGGCTTAATTTACCTTTAGTGTTGAACTTTAGCTCACCCATGATGACCCCTTGTGATCTTGTAGCCCTACCCTTTGAGCACAAATATGATTACTTACAGAGGTGGACAATCCCAGCTCCTTAGAGTAAAACTCCTGCCATGTTCTACCTGTTCACTGAACACAGGTGATTCCACTAATGATCCCGTCATCTACCTGGATGAGGAGTTGTGTTCATCCAAATGGGCTGGGTCAATGAATGGTTGGAACAAATACATGGCAGGACTTTTACTCTCGGGAGCTGGGAATGTCCACCTCTGATATATTATTCTGCCAAATAGAAGACTACAGACAAAACACAAACTTCTAGCTTCAAATCAGCAGTTCAAAAGCTGAAGGAGATATCATATTAGCTCGGCGCACTTCTTATATGCAGTCTATGTTTACATCCTTATGTTATTTTTGTAGCTACACAAAAGTTTAAGCTTCAGAGGACAAATAAAGTTTTACTTGCTTTGACAATAAAATCTAATATGGACACTGAGACCTTCTAATGAATGTTATGTGCCGGTTCTAAACAATGCAATATAAACAGACAAGTGGGCACAACAAACCCCACCCCTTCCACGTATTGTAGCTTATTGTGGCATCCATCCAGCTGATATCATGTCTATGTGTGTGCTGATGTCAGCATATTAACTGCCTCTATATATGTGGCAAGTTTGAAGTAAATTGAAACAAAATTTATAGTTTTTATAGATATTTGAAAATTTGCCCCTATAAGTAAATGGGGAAAGGGAAAAGATTTTGAAAATTCAGTAAAAATTTTAACTTTGACCAACTTTTTTCTGAAATGTAACCACATATATTGGGTCACTGGCAATCTATAAACCAAATTTGGTATGAATTAAACCAACAGTTTTGCTGCTACAGACATGTGAACTTTTGCCCAATGGAAAAAAAAAAGATTTAAAAAAATTAATTTAAAATTCTAATTTTGACCTACATTTCACATAATGACATCCATTCTGGGTCACTGACAATGTATTTTCAGATTCAAATCCGATGTTAGTGAGCCAAAGCTTCAGTGTGCATCTGCACCAGGTCGGAACCAGTTAAGCAGTGGCTCTAACAACAGGACCAAACTAGCACCAGGTTCTTTTTAGTGGAAAACGGGTATATGTGATGTTTTGTGACAATCGTGGTAAACTTGCAGATTACAACCACCTGATCATCACACTCCACCCTCTCCTAGAGTAACTGCAAAAACATTGACTCCTTAGTGTCAGTGTTAGTTTGACCTCTCCTTGACTTGTTAGTTACGAGGTCAAAGAAGTGACAATAATAAAGTTCAACACTAAAAGTCATCCACTAGAAATTGTAAAAAAGAAACAGTGCATTTGGATTTACTGAAGAAACATGGCAGCACTACAGGGTGTATCAGGAAAAAAATAGACTCTACAACATAAAACCAAAATGGGAAGACATTTTGAAAATCTGCTCCTGTGTTTATTGATCATGTAATTCTCTCTTGATTGGCACCAGTTCAGTTTTCATGCTTCAGTGAACAACGCTAATTTGAAATATGCAACATAAAAGTCTTTTGTGCATGGAAGTGTAAGGGTTAATATGACATTTGTCACCATAGATAACAAGTTCCATTGGCCTTTTACTTATATTAATAAAACAGGAAAAAAAAACTATGACATGTGAACCCTGCAGCATCGATACAAAGTTTTCACACATCAGTGAGAAACCGAAAATTAAAAGCTAAATTTGCTCAGTAAGTTAAGATTTGGGTTTTACACTTCAGGATTTGAATTGAAGGCACACACTTCCATTAGTTGAAGGATTCCAGCATGTTTAGTCTTCCACACATTTGTGCCCTCCTCCACATATCTATGATGGCATACCTGTCTCAGGGGTTCCACTTCAGTTGTGATGATGCAATGAATTACGTATGCTGACTGAACTGTTTAACATTTCAAATGTTCAGCTTAAAGAATCCTCACTAACAGCATTAAGCCTTTGCATTTGACTCAAACCTGTTGTTAATGTGAAATCTTTGTATCAATGGTACGGGGTTCACGTGTCATTATTTTTTTCCTGTTTTTAACATGCAAGTAATAGACCGATGGAACTTGTCATCCATGGTGACAGATATCAGATTAACCCTTACACTTCCATGTGCAGAAGACTTTTGGTTTGGACAATTCAAATTGGCATTGTTCACTGACTAATGAAAACTGATCCAGGACACTGGTGTCTATCAAGGGAGGTGGTCAATAAACACATGAGCATATTTTCAAAATGTCTTTGCATTTTGGTTTTAGGTTGGGTTTTTTTTGTCTACTTTTTCCTGATATACACTGTATATGGATGCACTGAGCTGTATTAATTTCTCTCCCCCCCAAGGGATAGGCAAGGGGTACTGTTTTAGGCTTGGTTTGTTTGTTTACACTTTAGCAACAAAACTGTTGGTTGAATTCATACATTGGGTTTATAGACTGCCAGTGCCGTGACCCAGAACAGATGTGATTACATTTTGGGAAAAGCAGGTCAAAGGTCAAGTTTTGTTTGAATTTTTTAAAATCTTTTTTTTTTTTCATCATTTACTTATCATTTGTCTATGTCTATGCTGACAACACAGGCATACACATGATGACATCAGCTGGATTGATATCATTGTCCACTCATCATGTGCTTTTGGTCCCATGCTTAAATGTTGTCTTTTGGTGCTCCACGCTGAGGTGTTTTTTGTTTTTTTCTTTTGGTGCTCCACGCTGAGGTGTTTTTTATTTATTTATTTATTTTACTAATATCATCCTACAGATTCACAGCAGGGTGATGTTTGTCTTTTTTTCTCTCCTCGAATCCTGATGTTTCTATTTTAGTTTTTTTTCCCATTCTGAAAAAAAAAACGGAGTGTGGGTCACTGCGATTCGCCAGTACAACTGCATCTGTTTTCCCATGTATGTCCTGTTGTCTAATGTAATCTTGGTCGGTTGTAACTGGAAATTGATTTTGTTGCTCTGAAATATGTGCAATGAAAATAAAGTAATCTTGAATTAAAAGAAGCTACAATACGTGCAAGGGGCGGGGTTTGTTGTGCCTGGTACCACTTGTTCTCATTTTAATTTCATATAATTATACACTAATAAACCGCCTTCGCCCTTAAGTAGCTGGGATAGGCTCCATGCGACCCCGTGACCCTAGTGAGCATAAAGCGGGGATAGAAAATGAATGAATGAATGAATATACACTAATAAACAGAAATATATCTATATTGTAATCAATTTCTTCAATGATCTAAATCCCCCTGAATCTTATATACTAAACCTTTAACCCTAATATACACTATTTCCCTCCAATCAAACTAAAGCAGATAAAACTGTGAATTTAATCAGCCTCGACTTGAATAACACCAATTTCACCTCTTTAACTCCTCCTCAGCTAACTGAATTAAAGTGAACAAGCTCAACAAGGAAGATGACACATGACATCTTTGAACATACTGATCATGTGGAAAAAAGCAGAGGATTAAATCTGTTTGATGCAAAGCTATTTGACATTTTAATTTGTACAGTTTGTCTACTTTCTAGAAGCTGCTGACAACTAGACAATATGGATTTTCGAGTGTTTGTCTGCAGTTTGATGCAGACCTGTGGACGCTGTCGTGAGCTGCCTGCACCCCAGTGTCTATCTGCAGGACCGTCTTGTAATCCACATATGCCTTCCGGTAGCGTTCCAGTGACTCATAGGCCATAGCTCTACGCAACAGGGGCTTCAAGGAGTAGGGTTGCAGCTCCAAAGCCCTAAGAGGATCAGACACAGAGGATCAAACACTTTTCACCTGCAAAGTGTGTCACACATGGAGCTCTGCTGATTTGCACATAGCTTGTCATTCATGTACACAAAGCCCTGTCTGCAACACGCATGCAGGGTTCAATGTAGCTTCATCCTCGTCTGATTTTTGCCGTCCTTCTTTGTCTGTGTGATCTTGGTCTTTTTTAAAAAACAATGTTTATCCATTATTCATGTTTATCTGAATTCCTGTGCACACCACACCTGTTGTCTGTCTCTTTGTCACAAGGGGGTCTGGGATATAGATTGGACTTGAAAATGTTAGATACACCTTGAAAAACATCAGAATTTTTTGTGGATGAGTGTACAACAAACACATATGAATAGGAGTGTGAACATGAACTGGACTGTCAGTACAGATACTGGACAGTTAAACCTTTCATACCTGGACCCAATGTATGTATTCAACTGAGGATGGACTCCTAATGGTCAGCAGGTACTGTATATTCTTTGCAGTATATATTCTATACTGTATATGTATGTAGAGAACACTTATAGCATGAGAGACTTTGGAAATTTTATACTTCCCAAGTTTTGAACTACCAGGAAGAGTTTTTGTCAGTGTATGTGGGTGAAACTGTGGAACAGACTGGATCTGCATCACAAGCAAAGCCAAAATATCCACAGTTTTAAAGCGCTTTACAAACAGAGGGTGTGGTCACAGTACGGGGAGGCGGGGCTTATTATTAATTGCTGGACCATTCCATCTTCTGCTCTTTCTTACTTTTGTTGGTTTGGACTGGTGTTGTTCCAATACCATGTTAATATGTAATTATTGTTGAAATATACTGTATTATAAGTTGTGCAGACTATTATTTGATAGTTACTATTTAGTTCAGTTTTCCTAATCTGTTATTTACATTATTATTATCATCTTGTTATCTTGTTTTGTTTCTGCAACTTTCCTTTTTGTACATAGCGTAGGCATAAATAAGCGGTTGCTTCAGCCTACACCTTTTGCACATGTTTAATCTAGAAACCCCAACTGTATGTATGTATTGTATTCTGTTTAAGGGACAAATAAATGACTAAACTAAACTATGTTCCCTGGATCATGTTCCCAGGCCATTTTAAACCCTTTTAAAGGCACACAGGAATCTGTCTGTACAGTGATGATACAGCGCCTTTAGACAGTGGATTTAATGAAAAAAGTGTGTGTATTGAGTTAACAGGGGCTTCCGAGGTGTCCCAGTTTTTAGGGCACACTTCAGATAAACCTTCTTCACCCTGTATACTGCATTTTTTTCCCACTGTACATTCTTCTTGAAATTGAAAAAGACAGAGCATCTCTATCTTTTTCTTTTTTTTTTTTTTTTTTATAAAACTGAACATATGCACATACACACACTACACATACATACTTGGTACAGTCTTGTATGCAGTCTGTGCTGTTTCCATCTTTGAGATAACAGGCAGCTCTGTTGGAGTAGAGGATGCACAAGTCTTCTGGATTATCAATGCCTGCAAGGAGACAGAAAAGAGCACTCATCTGAAGACCAGAGGGAAGTTCTCTTTGATCTGAATGTAGTTCCAGAGTGTCTAAACAGGTTAGTATGACTGGGCAGATGGCATCTGACTCCATGTGCTTACTTTGGTCAAAAATGTTTTGTGGTTCAGGTACAAGAGGATAGAAACAGCTCCATTTAAAGTAGTTAAAACTCTCCACAGATGCTGAGAGTGTGAATGAGAGACAAATGATGGATGTGTAATCAATCTGTCTGCTAGAGCAATTTTCTACCCTGTCCTTACTCCACTAAGACATCCCATCGGTTCCACATTTGAGGTCAGCCCAGACTGCACCCCAGCTGCACAGGATTTGTCCAGTCATTTATAACAAAACTGTGTATGAAAACATAATGGACGGTGACCCCTATGGGCACTAGGAGTCGCTGTCCAGTCCGGTGTTTTGTAGGTGGAGCCGTGTTGACTAGTCTCTGATGAGTTCCACTCAGAGATAAATAAGCACTAGAGTGGGCGAGGAGGCGTTTGTCGTGGCAGCGTCTTGTCTCCATCTTGGTCCAGAAAAGGCTGTCAGTACTACATAATATAGAAAAGAAACAACTGAAACTAAACTTACAAAGAGAAATTTACGAAGGGCATTGCTAAAAAAAAAAAAAAATCAATAGGTCATCGCACAAACATTTGATCATATATCTATTATGGAAAGTGTCTGGATAAATGCTAGAGTATATACTAGTATTTTATATTCTGATCATTTCATATATACAAAAAAAGCCATTGTCTTTTTTTTTCATATTTATAAACCTGTATGATTACGTTATGAATTGCAGTTTGATTAACAGTTTTCACCTTTTCCACCTTTTTGATCATTATGTTATTAAGCAATTAATTGTGTAATTATTAAAATGATATTAGAATCTACATACAATATAAATATACTACTGCTCAAGTTAAAAACATTTTTTAAAAATTCATTTAGGTCTATATTGCGCGTGGAATACCCTTTTTTGTTTTTTAAGCCTGTGTGATTACATTATGAATTTTCCTTCAATTAATAATATTTATGCTTAAATTTATTTTCTTTTTTGTAGCTTGTTTCTATATTTAATTTTTTCTATAAAAACATAAATCTAAGACTATGGGTAATCCAATTTTTTTTAGCTCTAACCATGAAATACCACTGCCATGTGTAGATTTTCATGAGGGGGCGGGGCTTAGCTTCCTGTGCCAAGATGGCCACCACAGTTGGACGTTTCAGCTTGAGGCAACCACTGACGACGCCCCCTCTAGTGTTTGTTTATCTCTGTGGTTCCACCTGTCTTGAGTGGCCCACCTATTTAAGCAGCACAACGCAGCGCTTCAGTCTCTGCTCGTTCTTTCCCTGGTCTGTTCAGCTCTGCCGCTCTCTGACACCTGTGGTCTAAAGGGTTGGAAACGCAAAACTGCATTTTCTCGTCATGTAGAGTTTACATCACAGGCACACACTAGTACAGGAAAAAAATATGTCAGATTATTTCCCAGTGACAGACCTTCAAGTGGTGTTAAGCAGTAACTCCACCTCGTCTGTCCAGACAAAACTGTCCGTTTTTGTTTGTTGCTCCACCAGGTTCTGTTTCCTGTTTTATGATTGTAGTTCATGCTAGGAGAGAACAGGAAGAGAAGTAGAAAGCTTCTATGGAGGTGCTTGGTCTTGGTGGTGGTGATGCCACCCGGCGTGCATACTGCATCGATAGAAAAAAAATTTCACATACTTTTGTGTGTCTGTCTGCATGCGGACCCACTCGAAAAATGCTAAACGTCGAAATGTAGAATTAAAAGTGAGAACGCAATGCTACTTTTAGGTTTTCAGTTCAGATTGTTACCCGCTAAATGTAGACTACTTGTGTCTTTTGCTGCATTTTTTGTCATGACTTTAACTATTTGTTTTATGTATGATTTTAGTGTGGATGTACAGATGAACTGTCTACGCTGTACTTCTGCTGCTGCTGTCTTGGCCAGCACACTATTACAACAGAGATTTTTAATGTCATTCAGTCATTTTTCCCTGGTTAAATAAATGTTGATAAAATAAATACATAAACTTTACATCTTATATTTTTTTAAAAAACATTTTAATCTTGTTTTATTATTTATCACATATATTGTTATGTCTTACTGTTTTCATCATGTTGCATATTATTGGACATGTTCTTCTCTTTTTGTCTTAATGTGATTTTTATGAGGTTTTTGTCTTATATCTTTGATAGAATTTTCATTTTGTGTCTTTAACTAATACTTAAAAAAAACACAAATACTAACTGTCACATTCCTCCAACTTTCACTCAAAACTAAATATCACCTTGTAGTTCTAAAACATTGGACATTTATTGTGATAATTACTGAAATTCACTGATATTAACATTTTTATCATGATAACACATTAGCCTTCAAAAATCATCTACAATGTCTCATGTTTTATGTTGTTTTTAGCTCCTTTTATATCAAAGAGGGGACCTGCATTTCCTACTTTAATTCTAAAATTGGAATTAAAAATTTGGCAGTGCTCTATGCATTAGTGTAATGTATTCATAACCGACATGGGATACACTGGACAACTGAGCCAAATGACACTGTCAATTTGTATCTGATACTCTTACGAAGCCTAATACACAGATGCTGGAAGAGGCTTTCTGCCTGTCTGTGCATGCGCCACCCATCTGTTGTTGTTGGTTCAACATTAGTCACTTGTATTCTTACAGAAGTTGCTTTGGAGGCAGAGGCTAAGCAGAGTGAGAGAAAGACAGTTTAAAATAAGTAGAAGAAACAGTCATGTCTAGTAACGATGTGTTTAGTGGGGTAATACATCAAAAATCAAGATCAAAAATGAGTAGAAAAGTCATATTATCCACAACAAGTCGCACTAATCCTGCCATTTGTCATGAGATCTCCTGGGGCATGCATCTGGTGGTAATGTCACATCAGGTCATGGGGATTTTGTTCTTTCTTTACACAGCATTCGTAACACAACTACTAGGGGACAGTAACATGGTCAGAAATGTAATCATGGTAAAAAAAAAAAAAGTTCTAATCAGTCAGTACTGATTATTGGTATAAAAGTTGAATTATTGTTTCTTTCCATTTTAAAGGATAATTTACAGTTCAGTCTAAACGTTGATATAATTATTATTAAGTCAGATGGCTATTTGTAGGTATTAAAGGGTTTTTTTTTTATGGTCAGAACATGACAAATGCTTTCAGAAATCTAGAGGTTGCTGGTCATCCAACACCCCCAAAGGAGCTGACCCTTTGGGACAGGTTTTGGGATTACATAAAGGGAGATAGCTATGCATGTAGAAATGTATGAATGCCTGTACTGGGGAGTGTACAGATACATATTAGTTGATGTTTTCATGTATTCATCTTCTTGGGTTTTGCTGCCTGTCTTTTATTTATATTATTTATTTTATTTTATTTATGTTACTTATGATCTTTTATGTTTATGAGATAAAAACTATGTTGAGTCTGTCAGTAGATTTGGTTGTAATTATTACATTCAATCTGTTTTTGTACACAGAAACATTAAGAGTGCCATGTACCAAACCTTTGAAAAAGTTCAATAAAAAAGAAACCTAGAGGTTGGATTTTCAAAACTATCATTCATTCATCTTCTATACCCGCTTTATCCTCATTAGGGTCACGGGGGTCGTATGGAGCCTGTCCCAGCTACATAAGGGTGAAGGTGGGGTACACCCTGGACAAGTCACCAGTTCATCACAGGGCTGACATATAGAGAC
>JAQQZY010000003.1:1243382-1257062 GCA_030068375.1 Ostorhinchus rueppellii | reverse complement strand
AAAGTTTCTTATGTGGCCCCATAAAAACAAATGCATTGCCTCCTCCTGCTCTAACAGACAGTTGTTTCTTACTGTATCAGAAGGACCAGCTGTGTAAGCCAAAAGACGAAACACTGAAAACTATAGGAAACGGTTCATTTATAACTAACAAAAGGCGTACAGATATAGTGTATGTAAATAGGCTGAGACACGGTGCAGATTAGTGTGCTCAAAGTGCACAAAAAGACTTCTGAGCTCCTGTGGTTCAGAATTGGAAGGTTAATGCTTATGTGAGCTGCTGTTAATAAACAGTCAGTGTCACTGCTCTGTTCACAGCTTTATGCAGTGTTTCACTTCCCTGTGAAAGGTTTTTTTTTAAGGATTTGCATTTCAAGTATTTGCATTGATCACAAAAGTTTTAACCATTAACTTTCTATGAGCTTTTGATAATTTGTTCTTGGACTGTTAATCATTTCTAGATTGTTTTTCTAAATCAGATGTTCTTAAAGAGCACATACTGTGACTTATTAAGATGGTTCATGTCTTACAAAACAAAAAATAACATGAAGCTATAAAAACACTCATGAGACTGAGAACATTACTCAGGCTTTTGTAAGAAACCTGAGCCTGAAACATTTCATTTATATTATTGTTCTGTTTTTATGGTTTCACCAAGTCAATCCTTCAGGAGCCCCAGATCAACCAGAAACACTGACATCAGGTGTCGACATGATGGCACCGACTAGACAAAGGGGGTTCGTTGAATGATTTGAGCTGAAACATTATGTATGCCTCATGGAGACATGAGACCCTTATGAACCTGTTAAAATGAGAACACTGTGTCCTCTTCAGTGCACTGTCAGCTATCAGGCTGCTAAAGTGACTGAAGCTGATTGGCTTTTTATTTTATTTTATTGTGTTTTTATTCTTTCTTATCACCTTAGTCATTTCACTGCTTAATTTATTGCCTGGTTACTGCTCCATGGTACTGTCAGGTGGATGTGAATGTGTCTGTCATATGCGGATATGAATGTTTTGCATTTGTTTGTTTGTCCATAATTATTTGGATGTTCAATACGGCAGGTAACTGTGAACTGAATTGCCCTTTGGGGATTAATAAAGTAGTCTGAATCGGATTCTGTTATTGAGAAGACTGGGTTTTTAATTAACACCTGATTAACAGCATCATCATTATGTGTCTTTTGCCTGTTTGTTTCCTTTTCTGTTCATGAAAACCCCGACGGCCTTACAAGTCACTTTTATGACAAATGTTGACTTTTCATTACTTTATCACAGTGAAAAAAGAAACATTTGCAACGCTGAATATGTCTGATGGATTAACGCCAGGACGAGACAGATACTTTGTGACATTTCTGCACACAACACACCAAGTTTTTTATGGGTCAAAACGGGTATTTGAAATCTCTCTGACAGGACATTTTAGAGATGATTTGACAGTGCTGCTAAATGACCCACATTTTTAGTTATTTGTATGAGGACATATTTTCAGTTTCAGTATACATTTCTTTTCAAGACCGCTATAAGCAAGTCCAATTTTTCAGTTTTCAAACAAAAACTAACAACAAACAAAAACTTAAACTAGAAAAAACAAAACAAAACAGGTAAGTGCCGTCCCACCCACATTGGTCCACATTCACTTAATTACGAGCGTTACAGTTGTTCTGTTCTGTTTTCTAAAGATGTTTTTATCAAAGTAAAAGAGGAAAGGCTTCCATGTAATGTAGAATTTCCCAGATGATCTTCTGAGAGAGAATTTGATCAAGAAAGACATTCCATCTGTTATCCAGGCGTGCTCAGCTGGAGGTTCACAGTTTTACTTTTAAATTCAGTTTTGCTTTAGTTGGAGCATAAGGGATTCTCCAAAACAAGGAGCTAATTTATCGTGAAATAAATGTTGGAGTGACAATTAAAGTTTGCTCTCTGATGAGACATTACTGTGTTTTGACCCTTATATAATGCAGTCTTTTCCATTATATTAATTTATTGTTTTATGGACACTTTTGTCCATTTATAAAAAAAAAAGAAGAGGATTTTATGTTGCATTCAAATACATTTTAGCTACATGTTATAATTTCAAAAAAAGAGCTGCAGTCTTGTCTTAAAATAACACACGTATGGGCAAACAAATAAAAATGGTTCTACTTCCTCATAGGACTGACAGTCTTTGAGTCCAGATGCAAAAATAAGAGAACATCCTTGATTTCCAGCTGACCTCTAAGAAAATATCAATTTCATTTAATTCTGGTAATAAACATGATTTGCTGTTTTAACTTTTCTTTTCTGTGTTGAGGTAAGAGGTCAGGGTTAGCTACAGAAATGACCAGTTTCTGAGCTAAGTGCATCACCTCAGGGCATATCTGATTCCAGGGTGTCATCTGTGTCACTAGGTGAGCAAACATGCATGAGTTTCCAAGTGGTGTTTTTAGATCACTGTACTCAGTGTCTTTAAATAGTGTCGGGACTCTTGATTACAGGCCAAATAAGTGAATCTCCCTTTTTCTGAAGTCTGCAAATGACTGACAAGGCTGACAGTCGGCAGCTGAGAACTAGGTCAGATTAAATGTGTAGGGAAAAAATATCTGAGAAAATACACAACTTCCCTCAGCAGTTCTTTCATTTTGGTCGACATCAAAAGACTAAATGTATAAATATAACCTGGCTGGCACTGTTTCACATTGTGATGGAAAAGTGAAGCCACTTACCTGACGTGTGTGGTGTGTGGTACAGTCTCTCAGAATGTGAACAGTGACCAGCAATTACAGCTGCAAATCACATATTTAACCCATAACTGCCTGGGAACACTTATGAATGGCTAAAACCCCTCAAAGTATGTTCTGTACAGGCCTGAAAACAGAAGCCAAAAAATGTGTTTGAATTCTTGTTTCCTCTGGGATCACTTGGTTTACACTATGGTCAAACACTGAAGCTTTAGCTCAGGGGGGTCAAACTCATGTTAGTTCAGGGGCCACATCTTATATGATCGGAGGCGGACCGGACCAGAAAAATAATAATATTAAAATAATGCCAACTCCATACATTTCTCTCTGTATTAGAGTGAAATTACATCATGAAAAACTTTACATTTATAATCTATCCTTTAAAAAAATGTGAATAACATGAAGAACTTTGAAAAAACTGAAATTTTTCAAGAAAAATAAGCACAATTTGAACAATATTCTGTCACAGTTTATCATTTACAAATATTCATGATAACTGGATCTACAAATACACAAAACATTTAGAAACAGGCAGAATATTGGTCCAATTACATGTACACCTCAGTCTCTTAAGAAATTTCAGGTTCATGTTTGTTCAGGTTATTCACTGTTTTTGTGAAAGAATAACGTACACGTGAACATTTTCATGTAATTTAGCTTTTATGACAGTAAAACAAACAGAAGTCTGAGTGAGTTTTCATTGTTTATAGGTTATTAGGATAGTATTTTACTGGTTCTGATCCACTTCAGATTGAATTGGGCTGAATGTGGAACCTCAACAAAAATGATTTTAATGTCCTTTATCGATTATATTCTGAGTGTAATATTTGCATTTTACAAATTCTCTCCATGGGCCGGACTGGACCCTTTGACCCTGGGTTGCATGTTTGACACCTGTGCTTTAGTTTGATGCACAAACTAGCTGTGAAAATTAATATATTACTGTTGAAAATGCAAGAATAATTTAGTGCTCTGATAAGTTTAATAAAATAAGAGGAGGGTGCTCTTTGGTGCAAACTCAAAAAGTTAGACTTTTCGTTGTGGTAATCCAGAAAACAGCTTCATAAAATAGTCATCTTAATTTTTTTTAATTGATTTACTGTTTGAGTGTAAATGTTTCATTTGTTTCTCTCAAAACAAAGGTGTCCTGTTAAACACATTCACATACTCACTGCAAAATGCGAACACAAGATCCAGTGTTGGTGTGCTATCCTTCAAACGTGTGCTTGTTCGCACTATGGCCTACCTATCTCTGACTCACTACAACAACGACGTGCCCAAAGTGGCTTCTCCATTTCCTATTGAAACCATAGACTGTCATCAAACCCGCTGTCATGCCACCGTCTCCCTCCAGGACCAGATAGGCCAAGAACCACTGACAATAAACTTTCCCATGTGGACACTGTGGAGCCGTGGCTCTCCAAAAATAAAGGTGTAAGAGATAAGAAGAGAAATGTACCTGCAGTCATTTGCATTTAATCTGGACAATCCTTATCATGAGACTACTTGCTGTAAATGGATGATGCAACTCTATATGGACATGGCAGTGAACCTGGAGGATGACACCAGTTCCACCAACATGTTAAAGGCTATTTATAGAACTAATACACTCCTCAAATACTATCTTTCAGTCTTTGAGTGTGGCTTTTTATATTTATTAGAGCAAAGAACATACGAATCATTTAACATTTCATTGGTTAAATAAAGAAAATAATGTTTGATCCGTGTCTGGTAAAACATTCCAAAAAATTGATGAGTTTTTTGTTAGTTTTATTTAATTAACTACAATAAACAAGGATTTTTTTTCTTTTGCTAACAATTCCTTCCTGATCATCTAACCATACATTTAAAATCAGATGTAAGATTCTTTGGAGTCTTCATAGCCTATTGTTTCACCCATCTACACTAATGTTACAAATGCTGTTTTTAACATTCAGACGGATTTACCCGACATTATTTTCGGGTATGCATAGACCTCTGGCTCACCGGTTGTGCTGGCTCCGTTGCTCTCCTCGGGCTTCGCACTGGGCCGGGTCGGGTCAACAGCTGAAGTTTGGGAACTGGTGGAGCATCCCATCCTGTCCTGAGCGCACAGAGGACTGGGAGGTGAACTTCAGGAGTTCAGAGCTGAGGAGAGGCTGGAGCTGCCTCGATGACGTTGCGCATAGATAAACTAAGCTGCCTGAAAACTAGGAACAAGGACCAAAAAAGCAGACCACTCGGTAAATTCCTCTAGTCATGTGCGTAATTGCGCATCGCGGGTTCCTCCTCCAAAATGATCTGTTTGTGCCGCGGCTGCAGCCCACTCAACAAGGTGACATGCAGGTGGAATGAAGGTTTGTTGTGTGCTGGAATTCAAGCTGCGACTCAAGAGGCTGGTTCAGGGACGAGAAAACACTGTTGAGTCAGAGCGCGGCTCTTGGGGCGGGGAAAGTGAACCAGCAGCAGCAGCTTCCACAGAACTAGGCTTACAGTCACCCCCCAAAAGTAACACAACGGAAATGAAAAGTGTGGAATGGTGACACAAAAACGGAAATTCTTCAGTTGTAGTTTTTTTCCCCCTTCAGTTGTAGTTTGTAGAGCAGTTTGGTTTGAGGTGCATCTATGTGCACCCCCCCCCCCCCTTCCTTTAACCCCAACTGCAGGTGACCATCCTTCAAAATCTGCAGGTTTCTCTCTGTTAAAGGTAGTTTTTCCTTCCATTGTCACCCAGTGTTTATTCCTGGAGGATTCTGTTGGGCTGCTGTAAACTGGTTTAAGAGTCTGGTTATTCCAGCTCTAACTGTAAAGTGTCATGAGATAACTTTTGTTGTAATGTGACGCTATCTAAATAAAATTTGATTAATTGATTGATCTAAGAAATTTTAAAGACTTGAGATCTTTTCTGAAAACGGTGAAAGCATTCCTCTGCAGAATAATAAATGGGCCATTCCACGGAATGGGTGATAAAACTTAACTGTAACATACATATTATTATTGAGCAAAGTGTCCTGCACATTGATCTAATTGCAAATGTAAAATATATCATTGAAAACATGAATTAAAAACTACCTAGAACACTGGAAAATAGCATTTGCTACTTGTCCCCACTCTCTAACCCTACACTTCACCATTAAATCTAATAATTAAAGTACTTTAGAACCTTTTTTTTTTTTTTTTTTTGCTTTGTGGTGTGACTCCATATGCCATCTATGCTTTAACAAAAAAAATCATTAGAAATCCATAATATTTTTGTGGAAATTTACATTTTAGTCGTGTCCCTGAGTTTTCACTCAGTCCTGTTACCCTTTGATCCCTCTGAAAAATTTCGTACATTCCACAAGTCACATGTTCAACAGGAAGTGACATTAGCTGTTTTTTCTGAAGGCCACGAGAAGACCAAAAGTAAGTTCTCTCTCTCTCTCTTTTTTTTTTTTTGTAAATGTGATGATATCATAACTGTAACCGAGAAGGTTAATGTCAATGCTCTGTCATCATCATCATCATCATCATCATCATCATCATCGTCATCATCATCAGGCCTTCTGCTCTGCGACGAGAGCATCGTCATGCGTATAGCCAATCAGATACACCAGTCTTCTCCACTTGGGTCTGTCCTAGGTCCTCAGCGTCCTCCTGCTCTATCCTGTTACCTAAATTATTTCTTAGGTATTATTTGTTTATTTTAAAAATATACATTTTTGGTAAATCACTAGAATTTGTTCAGTGTCCTCATGCTTTTAGCATGGACGCCATGTGGCTATATTTCATGAATTTTCTAATTCTGTGCTAAAAACTCAGTCCTGTTACTTTCAGTCCCGTTACTCAAATAAAGAGTAACAGGACTGAGTAACAGTAACAGGACTGAGAAGCATCCTCCATTTTTTAGTCACAAATATTAATTATTTGAATATGTAACCAACCATTTCTTTAAACTAAACACTTTCTTGACAAAAAAAACAAAGGAATTAGTTCATATGCTTTTAACCATGTTTTTTAAATGTCACATGAGTTTTGGTAACAGGACTGAGAAAAATGCAACCATATTCCTATTTAAAATGTTTTTTTTTTGTTTTTTTTTTAAATTGCCTGAGATGGACCAATACACATTTTGAATAGTTAAATGTGTGTATTATTAGACTCAGGGTTGAAAAAACATTTTAAAAAAGGAAGTTTAATTTTGAATAATTACAACAAGCAAATGGCACCCATTTGGTGGAATGACCCAAGTGTGACCATCAGACCAGACTGTAAACGACACAGTGGCACCATATCAGTGCTTTATTGGAGGTATATTGGCAGCAGTTCAAGTCAGGGAAGGCTGTTAAATATGCGTGATTTACATGTGGGATGTAAATGTTCTCTTTTTATCTTATTAAAATGTATGAGGGCACAAAGGGGAACTGAAGCATTTATGTGTAACATAAACTACTTGAGTATTTTCTGCACCTTTATACCTAAAGTCCAATGCATCTCAGAGACACATGATGAGGGATATTTTTGACACCATTACATTTGTCTAACAGCTTTAGTTCTTCTTAGATTCTTACAAGTTTTACTATGCCTCCTGTCCAGTAAAAACCAGAATATCAAATGTATTTTGAATGTGTGTAACTAATCTAAAGATGAAGTGATCCTTTCTGATCTGAGAAAACTCTTCTGCTTCGTGGTCTAAACATACTCTGTAAAAGAAAAACATCAGCTAGCCCATTTAAAATGTACTGTGACAAAGCTAAAAGTAGGCCTGTTTTTGTTGTGAAAGTTGCATGGTACAGGAGAGCAAAAATGTGGTGATCTTATGACGCATTGCTTTGGATTTGGTTCACAACCTTTTTAACCTGACCCCATTTTAACACCAGACATTTCTGACAACCCCAGACATTCAAAACTGAGACTTTTTTTTCAAAAATTAATTTGTTTTTGATCATATAATAGTTTGCTATACTACAGTATGTTGCAAGTAAACATTAATTTTAGACGACATTAAGTCTATATAATGTATATTATAATGGACGGAGGTAGAAAAACCAGGTTCAGATTACTGCACAAATTGAGAATTTTATATTCCTTAGTCAGGATATGTACAGTCAGTCCATCTTGTATTTACAAGGCTGACAAGTAATACTTAACAAACAATAACACAAAATATGAATTATGAAAGAGCAGCATCTGAAACCAACTTGACAGATAAACAGTACCACAGTGCTTCAGTTTCAGCTTCAGAGTTTGTCATGTCTTTTATGTATTGTGATTGTCTCTCTCAACTCACCATGACTTTTTTATTAGTAAGTTTTAATTTTTATTTTTATCAGTTACTACAAATTTCAGGTGACCCCATTTGAATTCCAAACCCTGAGCTTGAAAAACACTGTATTAAATGATCATCGGTCTATAAAGTAGTTCAGACAAACTCATCTTAATCATATACAACAGTAAAACTTCAACATCCACTAAACATGGTCAGGGACCATTTTATTGCACAATGAACACTCTTACTTTTAATACTGAATAAATATTTTAATTCTAACTTATTTAACTGAATTCAAAGGTTTTCGGGGGGTAATAATATCTGTGAGTTAAAAAACGTGAGTACTTGTTCCATCACCGAATATACATAAATAAAGGCTGCATGCTTCACAAAGCTACCTCATCTCTCGTTAGACATCTGCGCAGTGCCCCATTGCGCAGGCTTCCGAGAGAAACACGCGCAATGCACCATGGGACTTCCTTTTGCTCCGAAGCCATATTGGAGTACACTCACGGTAAGATCGGCTCTGAGTTTTCGGATTTAAAAAGTGTCATGATTTGGCAAGTAGGCGACTAGATTTTTATCTTAAGTTTAACAACGCTTTTCTTCTTCTCGTATGTTGTCCGCAGGTTGGGTAGACCGGACAAAACAGCCAAAATGGTGGCCGCAAAGAAGACGGTGAGTAGGTCCGCACGGGCCTGAGCACACGCGCTGCTGCTTCACGTGGAGTTGTATTTCTGTCGGGGCCTTCTAACTAGCACTGTATTAACACTCATTTACTTATTACCGTCACGGGGGGTTTTGCTTTGTAACTGAGTCTGTAAAGACATTTGTTTTAGACGTTTATTTTAGACACTGTCAAAGCATCGGTATACCCTGCGTTGTCTACCATGAAGCTAGTATCGCCGGCTGAGCAGCTAACTGATACTAGTATGCTAATAAGCTAGCAAGCTGCATCTACATATTTAACGTTGTAGTATTTGCCCCATTTGATGTAAGTTGTCGTTTATAAGTCAACTGACTGATGGGTGCTCCGTGTAGGGAAAACAAAAACGATCTGAGTTCAGTAGTGCATTCGCTGTCACTGACTTGGTTTGTGTACCCCCTCAGAAAAAGTCCATGGAGTCAATCAACTCCCGACTCCAGCTGGTGATGAAGAGTGGTAAATATGTCCTGGGCTACAAGCAGTCTCAGAAGATGATCCGACAGGGAAAAGCCAAGCTGGTAATCCTGGCCAACAACTGCCCAGCACTCAGGTATTCTAAACACTAATCTAAACATGGGAAGGTCTAAAAGTGAATGAAATCGTACAATTAGACGACTGAATCTATACATTTTGAAGGCATGTGATTAAAGCTTATGGTTTGTTTTTATGTTAACTGTTATTCTTGCCTGTGTGCATCGTTAGTGGAAGCTGAGACATCATAGACTGTATTATTGTTTGTGACAACGGGGTAACTAACCCATGGGCAGCTCATGTTAAAATTCTAAGTCAAAATGAGTGACAACTCCATTATCTGTGTATTTTTCTCACATAAAAGTAGATTTGGTTTTCTATTTTCTTTGAGGCTTATAAGTCGTATGTAACATTAGTGAACGGGTCGTGTGAGTGTCCTACTTGGTGTACATTAGAGATTTTTTGTTTTATGGAACTGCATTGTTTAAAAAAAAAAAGAATCTCTAACAATAGTTTTGAGACCCTTGAGGTGGTTTTACCCTCCTTTTTCAAGAATTGATGCCATCAAATGAAAAATGGGTGCATCTGCTTCATCAAGTTCACTCAATGTGGACCTTTAACATAACTGATAAACTGATCTGTCCCTGGTGCCTTGAACAATCCTATGGTGAACATAGCTGGTTGTGGCAGATGAGAACCTAATTATTATTCCATGATCTGGTGCATTTTGGAATGCATTGAGGTTGTGCTACTTTGGACCATGCAGATGTTTTTACTGAGGTCAGCTGGTGGCCCCTTGTATTTTCTGTTGTAATCAGAATACCTTTTGTGTAGTCTGACGATTGACCAAGCTAGAACTCCAATTTATTTGGTGAACTGCTTCATAACGGTGTTTATTGTAGTTTGTATTGTGAGCCACATCTTCTGATAACACCACACAGCCTTATTTATCCACCCTAAAGCCATTGATGGAAACATTATTGCTTTTTCTTGCTGTGTCAAAAGTTCTGTATTCATTTGTTAATACATACATGACAAGAGTTGTGTAAAACTTCCCCAGTATGGACACAAATGCCTGTGTACAACACTTGAGATTGGAGCACATCTGAGTGTGTATGAAGGTAGCATAATATTAAAGATCCTTTGTTGCCATTCAAATGGGACATGAACATCAGAGTTCAATATTAATTGACTATTGCTTGGTGTATTGTAACTAGGGATGTAATGATTACCACTAAAGCAATAACCCGTAGTTGGCCATCTTTACAAGAAAGGAAGCGGTCTTGTTTCAGGTGAGGCGGTTGGTGATGTGGACTCCTGGGTATCTGAAGCCACTTAAACAGCCACACCCCCAATAATGAGGGGGGCGGGTCTAGTCTTAGTGGTATTGTAGTACACAATCATCTGTCTTTTGTGTGTCGACGCAAAGGTTATTTCTGTACCAGTCTTCCGGCAGCTTCACTTCTTGTCTGTAGTTCTTGTTGTTTTGGGAGATCAGTCCCATCACAGCTGTGTCGTCCGTAAACTGGACAGTGTGACAGCTCTGGTGCCTGGAAGACCAGTCATATGTCTGGAGTGAGAGTAACGGGCCTCTAAACACATCCCTGGGGGAAGCTGGTCTTTCGGGTGATTGTGGAGGAGGGGAAGTTATGGATTCTGACTGACTGGGGTCTGTTAGAAAGTCCAGCACCCAGTTGCATATGGATGGGTTTAGATGCAGTGTGATCAGTTATTTGATGGGGGTCTGTGAACTTTGAAAACCATGGCCCATTCGGCAAATGCCCACAAAACAGCCTTGACCTCACTGAATGTGCATAAAAGACCTTAAGTAGGATTTTGAGTGATTCTAAACCTACTGAGCCTCATTTGAATAAAAGTTCCTGGAAATCTGGAAAATGGGCTAATATTAACTCTAGGGAGATTTGTTACAGATCAGGCCCTTTGTCCTCTTCTGACACCTTTCTTGTCTCTCTTGGTGCAGGAAGTCTGAGATTGAGTACTATGCCATGCTGGCCAAGACCGGTGTCCACCACTACAGTGGAAACAACATTGAGCTTGGCACAGCCTGCGGAAAGTACTACAGGGTGTGCACACTGGCTATCATTGATCCTGGTAAGTGCTTTAAGTTTGTGTCATTGTACCACCAGCATCTGCTATTGATACAGCTGGTTACTCTGATTCCTCAAGTTTTTAGGCTCGACAGCAGTCAGGTTTAAAGCTGCAGAGTTAGAATTGATGAAAGGAAAAATGGCATGATAAATACATACTTGTGCCAGTTACTCTTGCAGTTAAAAAATTATAAACCAGAGAACTAGTAGGCTGATATAAATCAAACAGCCCTTTACAACCATAGCGCATAATGTAAATTATAAAATGTTTGTATGATTCACGTAGTTATTGACAGTTTAAATGTTCTATTTATTTGTTTGGTGCAGTATGCTGCTGGTAGCAGTTGCTCTGAAATTGGGGACAATAGTCTTTTAACATGAGGTGTGTATATAAAGAGATGAATTAGAAAGGATTATATTTTGTTAATGTTAGGAATTGGCTGGTGCTGTTCATTTGTTTGCATTTTTGTTAAGCTAACTGCTACCTCCCGTCTACATAGTTTATTAGTCATGGGAGAAATTCAAGCTACACTTCACACAAGACACTTGTGTCTGTAAGCACTGCTGCCAGAGCATCTCTACCTGTTACCAGAGTACCTGTTAGATGAACTAAAACTTAATTGCCATAAGAGCCACAACATCTGTAGCTTTGTTTAAGGTGCTTTAGTTCACTAGAGTAAACCCATATGGATTCAGGAAAAACTGACCAGTGCTGTCTGACTTCCAGAATGCTCTGTTGGTAATAGTTCTCGACTTAAAGGGGATATTTCAGGAAGCAGCTGACCTGCATTAGCTGTGTTGTTTAAATGAATACTTTCTTTTGACACACTGACCTTGTTTTTTTTGTTTTTTTTTTAAATTTTTAGGCGATTCTGACATCATCAGGAGCATGCCAGATCAACAGCAGCAGCCTCAGTAGAGCTGACCCCATCCCATTGTTATAAATAAAGTTGTGTAAGACAGAAACTGTTGTTGTCCTTTAATTTTTGTAAAAACTGGTCCAGGTCATTGAAAATGTTTGTCCAGAGGTGTTCCATGATATTTTAGTTAATCTGTCAGTTATCAACATCCTCCACTGGTTGAGTTGTAAGTATGTGATTTTTTTTTTTTTAAAAAAAGTACTTTCAGAAAATAGATTTTTTTTTTTTTTTTAAATAAGATAACTATGAACTAAGACTATAGTAAGTCACTAAAACTGGCCATCCAGAGGTATTTCAAGGTGTTTTATTTTAAAGGTCCTCAGTGC
This sequence comes from Ostorhinchus rueppellii, assembly GCA_030068375.1. NCBI lineage: Eukaryota > Metazoa > Chordata > Actinopteri > Kurtiformes > Apogonidae > Ostorhinchus > Ostorhinchus rueppellii. The sequence continues at coordinate 1,244,587 of JAQQZY010000003.1, read as the reverse complement.
TGTGAAGAGTGCCTATGATAAAGCCACATACGATTTAAAAATAGCAGTTTTAAAAATTTCTAAGTTTATTAAAATATCGCTTTCCACAGATGTTTTCACTTATTTCAATGGTCATCAGGCCCCTTCAGTGATTCGAGCAGTATGTCTAAAACGTTTCCAAAAAGTCCTCAAGCTTGTTCAACAACTGTCCTAGGCTACTAAAAAATAGCCTCCTAGAGGTGTTAACAAGTCTTAGGTGTTTATTCTAATCGTCAAGTGATGGTGTACTTTGTCCTTCAGAAATGACATTTTGGAAGATTTTTGAAATTTGGTCAAACCACTAGGTCACTAAAAATGATTGTCCAAAGGGCTTTCAAAGTGTTCTAACCATTTTTATCAGTAAACAATGACAGTTTTCACAAAATCCATCTACACAGATAAAACTTAGTAAATTGTTGATAATCTAATACTTTGCACCACCCTACAAACATAAGGCCAGGCACAGAAAGTGATCAGTTAGGACATTCCTCTTCAATGCCAAACGCAAAACAAGGGTGTGCACAGGTTTGTGTGTAAGGACAGCCTGCAGACGTGGGTCTACCTGAGGAAGAGGAACCTGCTGAAGGCGATGTCTGCTCTGTCCAAGATGCTGTTTTTATGTCAGTTGAACCTAAATGGTGTCCTCCATCTCCAGAGCACTGTGGTGTTGTAAGTCTAGAACAGGAGCTCTGACCTTCACTAACGGTGGGTCCATGGCCCCTCTGTGGGAGCTATAAAAGTTTCTGCAGACAAATGATGGGAGAAACATCCATGAAAGGGTTTGAAAATGCGCCAACTTAAATGTGAAGTCAAACACACATCAACTGCAGAAAATCTGTCCATCGTACATTGATATTACACATGTAATTTCAACATTATTCATTAAACGGGATGTTCCTGCAGGTGTTGAAAGTATGGAATTATGAAATGCTGTTTTCCAGTCCTTGAAAAGAAATTGAGTGAAAGTCTTGATAAAGTATGGAAAGTTTCTTTAATTGCTGAATTTTAAAGTATGATCAAAAGCAGTCATCTTGATAATAACAAACACAAGGAAAGCACACACATATATATATATATATATATACAGTGCCTGACAAAAGTCTTGTCGCGTATCCATTTTGTAGAAACAACAGCTTATAACCTGACTTTTAACTAATCCATTGTTTTTAGAAATGGCACATATGAAA
>JAQQZY010000003.1:1216493-1226601 GCA_030068375.1 Ostorhinchus rueppellii | reverse complement strand
TATGTATATGTATATGTGTGTGTGTGTGTGTGTGTGTAAATGTTGAAACTTGACATATTGATATTTCAAGACATGGACTTGTACTAGATGTAAAGACTGGAAACCTGTCCCTCAAGTCCTCACGACAGAGCTGCCTCCTGGTTGGGCAGGTCATCTGACTCTAGCTGCTGGTCATCAAGGCACACCTGAAGGCCCAAACATGTCTGTGTCGGGGTCCACAACAGTGCAACTTTTTACCAAGCTCATCAAACATGCAGTGGGCAAAACACAGATCCAGCTGAACCGCTGGCTGCAGAGGACTGCCACTGAGGAGTGTGACAAAATTGACATCCTGATATGCAGCGCTTTTGATGACAGAAGGAACAGTTCGGGGAAGTCTGATGGAGATCCTGAGGTCATCATTGACAGTGGGGTGACAACATTTACCACCACCGGGGAGTTCAGACACCCATGTTGCATCACCACTTGCTGTTTCAAGAGTGCCCTGTTGGCATGCATCTTGACTGCTGTGTGCTTCTCTTCAGTAGCCCTGGTGCGGGAGTACCTCAAGGATCTCCTGCTCTGGGTGGAGAGCATGGACAGCCTTGTGGGAGCTATGTTGTTTATAGTTGGTTTGATTGTCGTGTCTTTTCCATGTGGATGGGGATATATTGTTCTCAATGTGGCAGCTGGCTACCTGTATGGCTTTGTACTGGGCATGGGGCTTGTCATGGTGGGAGTTTTAATAGGGACCTTTGTTGCACACCTAGTTTGCAAGCGTTTGTTGATGGACTGGGTGCTGAATAAAGTTGGGAACAGTGAACAGCTCAGTGCTGTCATACGAGTGGTGGAGGGAGGAAGTGGACTCAAAGTTGTGGCCTTAGCGAGACTCACACCTATACCTTTTGGGCTCCAAAATGCAGTTTTCTCGGTGAGTATGGAAGCTTGCGTAAACAGCTTTTCCTTTTTGTGAAACCCTACTTAAGGAATATTCGTCAGAAAATCATGTCAGTGGCCTTTTTGATTTCAGATTGGGTTCTATTGTCAGTATCATTATAGTGATAAGTAGAAAGTATAGATTTATTGTTTTGATTATAATTAATTTTGGACCTGTGTTTTTGCCTGAGGTACTCATAGGTGCTTGCAGTGTACTGTAGGTGAGTTTTTAATTCTCGTCTCACAATTTAATTAGCTTTTAATTTTTTTTTCTTGAACCATGACTTGCATGGTAATGTGATTATAACCTCAGACATTTTAAAAAAAAAACATTATCTGTGTATTGCTTTCAGCTGCACTCCTACACTTCGCCTGACACACTTGAATGCACAAGATGAATAATTTATGCTTGCGGATTACCCTCCTCACACCACTCATTCATACCTCTAAATAGTAAAACCTTTTAGGTGTGATAAACTACTATGGAGAATATCAATTTAAGAAGTCAAGCAATGGGAAAAATGTTATGTCACCTGTAATTGAATTAGAGACGCGCCGATCCCAATACAGTATCGGGATCAAGCCTCCAATATAAAATGTAATAAGTATCGGACAGTATCGGAATGACATGTCGCCGCCGATCCACCTTCCGATACAATCATATAAAATAAAAGGGGAAAAAAATAAAAAATAAATAACAGCTTCACTGCACAGTAGGACTGAGTTCCACACATTTGCGGCAACTAGACGAAAGTGACTTCTCCTTTGAGATAGGCAGGCTTCTTTGTTCTTTGAGACAGGTAAGTGACATCACCTGGGTAGACCCCCATACTAGGGGCCTGTGGCCATCTCCCCCCCGGCTTATAGGCTGCCCATGGGACCCCCTCCCCCATCTAACTACCGTCCATAACCTCTGCTCCTCTGCCAAAGTGCTTCCAATATACTCTGTGTATTAAGCAATTTATATTGATTTTTAATTCGTTTTTTTGTTTTTGTTTATATTTTAAATTTTTTATGTACAAAAAACTAAGGAAGGTGTGCAAAGTAAAAGAAAAGAAAAACACACGCACAGTAAAAAGGAAGACAGGAAAAAAGAATTCGGTCACAACAAACTCAATTTAGTCTTCAGGTCACAGAACTAAAAAGAGACACTACAAAAGACAACTATATAGACAAAATTGTGAAAGTTTAAGAAAAAGCACGCTAGAAAAGTGCGTAAGGCAAGTTAGCTCAGTTTCAGTGCATGAGCAGAGCAGCAGTGACAGACTGAGCTGCTTTTTCTGTCAGTAATTATTTTATCAGTTTTAACAATGAAACTATGGTCTGATTTACTAAATGTGCCTGTAAAAACATGTGCAAACTGGACTGCTTGCACAAAAACACGTTGGAGCTGATTTATTAACAGGATGCTCTCTCTCTTGCGGACACGCACACACAAACAGTTCTGTCCATGGTGTTGTGACTGTTCTCCTGATTTAAATTGACTCTCGGGATTTAAAAGTTTTTATTCACCACAGACTGACATATACACAGAAGCTGGTGTCTCCTTGACAACAACCAGCAGTGCACACAAACTCCTCATTTAAACAGGGCGGTCTGTTAGAGTTAGCGCCTGTGGTCATTTGTGCACTGGTTGTTTCACCTGAAACATTAAAGGAATACGCCACCCAAAAATGAAATTAAGTCAGTCACAGCCTCTTCCAGAGTTAGAACAGTGTGGAAAACAATTGTTAAAATCCGTTCAGTAATTTTGCTGTTTTGTCCTGTTTTAGGAGCAGCACTTTTAGCTTTAGCTTAGCGCAGTTGCTGTAAACCTGCAGTGTCAGTTAGCATGTCCTCCAAAAAGAGGGACCGGGACATCTATTTTTTTTTTTTTCTAAATATATCTTGGGAGCTGAGTGTTCAGAATGACTACAAATCATAATGCAAAATGGAACGAGGCTATTATCTGGACAGATATTTTACTTGGAACTATATTCAGCTTCTGGGGCTGGGTCGCAGATAAGCGGAAGACGACGAGTACAAGTATATTCAGCCTCATCACAGGCAAAGCACTACTAGATAGGAGCAAAGTTCTCAGACAGCACCAGAATAAAAAACTGAACGAGTACCAGCCTGATGTGCATACATGTGCCAAAGTAAATCATAAAATAATCAGGCATCATATAACTTACTTTGTGGACAGCTGTGCATTTGGTCCATCCGGGGTAGAGTCTTTTCTTCCAATTCACCTTGTCACACTGGGGAAAAACATCTATGATGTGAGGTGAATCATAACAGAGCAATCCTCGGTGGCTGTAACGCGTCTTGGAGTAGGCTCCTCTTCATCCGACTCCGAAACATTGGGCCTCATCATCAATGTCGGTACCTTTCCCTACTCTAAACACACAGACTCTGGTTCAGTGGGCATTGGAAACTCCACACTCACACCACCAGTTTGTGTGGACCCTCTCCCTCATGTCTGCATCTTGACAGGTCACACAGCCTGCTCCATTGCGCGTAGCTCCTCTTCCATATATTCTGGCTCAAATAGACATGGTCTTGGATTTGGAGCAAACAAGAAATCATCATCTTCGTCCAGCATGAGGTAAGCCGTGTTGATCACAATTTTGCTGTAGAAACATAAGTATCCACGCCGGTGTGTTTACAGAAGTTTGGGTTTTCAAGTGCTGTGTGAGAACTTTGCTCCTGTCTAGCGGTGCTTTGCCTGTGATGAGGCCAAATATAGTTCCAAGTAAATATCTGTCCAGATAATAGCCTCGTTCCATTTTACATTATGATTTGTCGTCATTCTGAACACTCGGATCCCAAGACATATTTAGAAAAAAAAAAAAATAGATGTCCTGGTCCCTCTTTTTGGCGGACATGCTAACTGGCACCGTAGGTTTACAGCAACTGCGCTAAGCTAAAGCTAAAAGTGCTGCTCAGGACAAAACAGCAAAATTACTGAACGGATTTTAACAATTTTTTCCACACTGTTCTAACTCTGGGAGAGGCTGTGACTGACTTAATTTCATTTTTGGGTGGTGTATTCCTTTAAAGAAATGTGTCACCTACTGAACCAGGTTAAATAGATAGGACATGCCGTTCACAAACACCAGAAGTTCAGTTCACGTTTACCCAAACTATAAATGCTTTAATTGAAAGGTAATGCCTTTTTTTTAATATACTTACATTTTTTGCTATGTAGTCTACTTAAGTATTGGGTATAGGGAAAGTATCAGGGAAATAGCCAAATTAATACATCAGATTGGATTGGAATTGATAAAACAGATCGGAGCATCCCTAAATTGAATAGTCAGTGAGGAATACTAGGTGTCCATATGAGTGTAGGCTATAGCCTACTGCAATGTAGGGGCAGCAGGCACATAGTGTGGGTGATGGTGCATTTCCTTCTTCCTTCCTCCCTCCTCATGTGAAAAAAAGAGGGGAAAGAAGACTTTATTTTGCTATTCTAAGTCTTCATATTATTGTCCAATCAGCAGCCTGAATATCGCTGTGACATTAAGCAGCCTGAATGTCACTTTCCAATCTGCAGCCCTGCTGATTTCAGTCAGATTGAAAATTGCCCCAGGTGCTCTCATAGACTTAAATGTTAAGATTTTTTTTTTTTTTTTGACCTTACAATTCACTTCTATGGGCTCTGGGAGGGCTTGTCCCAAAGTGATTTTATCATATGCGTGCTCTGATGATATGCACAGCATGCGCATGCATGCATTGGGAGACCACAAGATTGAAGGTGAGCGGTATTTCGCCACCTTTAAGGGAATCAAGATGCTCCTGAGAAACACAGTGGGACAGGGAAATTTGAATGCTTTGGCCATGCTTTCCATGGAGAGAGAACTTGTTAGGAACATGCTTCATTTCAATGACAGGGTAATTGATCACTTTGCTGGTTTGAAAGGGAGGTGAGGAAAATTTCAATACAAGTAATGTGTGAGTGTGTTATTAAATGGAGAGTTGTGTTATGCTGTACTCCTCAAATTTTGAATTGTAAATAGTTGTTTTGATGTTGCCAGCCAAATATGCACTGAATATATTATGGAAAGATTTGATCAATTACAGTTTTGATGACAGGATAATTTGATTAGATTAGATTATTTCTATGGCAACCATGATGGCTATAAATTGTAGACAGTGCTAACAGTGGTTTCATGGGCAAACCAGTAGATGAAAATGTATCTGTTGATGTCCACAGTGGAAGTGTTTTATTATGGAACCAAATTTATTGTATTTGAGACATATAATTGATATAGCTGTACAAAAATACTATACAGTATGTACAATTCATGTCTAGTGTTGCCATCTAGTGACTGAACAGGAAAACCAAACGAAACAATTTGGTGGTGTAACAGTACAGAAAAAAATTTGGTTTGGCATGTTTTCGGTAAAGCGGCCCTTGGTTCGATACGTTTTTAGTTCAGTGAAGGAGACCAGTGGGGGAGTATGGGTGTGGTGCTGCTTAACTACCTGTGGGACCCAGGACATTTCTACTAAATATTGCTCAGTCATTTGTGCATTAACAGGCACCCCACGTGTTATGTAATTTTGAATATTCAATGTTCCTTTATAGCAAACACTGTAAATTACAGTTTGTTTTTGAACACTTCACAGTATTCCCTGAGATGCTGTGATCATGGCCTCAGAGTAACACCTCAGCAGAAGCACAGTGAAGGAAAAGACAAACAGGTTCACGTGATTTTGCCCACTTGAGTTAAAAAAATAACCTTTTTGCTATAAAGGAACCTGTGGAAACTGAAGGGTAAACTTAACATGTCTCGAAAGTCTGGATGTATATAGAGGAAACCCTGCAGATGGGTTCTCCTTGGTGCCACTGCCACCCTGCTTCCAGAGTGTCTTCATATAGGCTCCATGTATTCATTCAGTACACCTCTGTATTGCATTGAAGGCCCAAACAAGTGCACCGTTACACCCCTATAAAAATGCAATGTAACACTGAAGTTAGCCATCTGACTTTTTACCTCCGCCAAGGAGGTTATGTTTTTGCCAGTGTTTGTCTGTCTGTTAGCAAGATATTTCAAAAAGTTATGGACGGATTTTCATGAAATTTTCACAGATTGTCAGAAATGGGGTATCCTACAGATGATTAGATTTTGGTGGTGATCCATACATTCAGCGCCATCTAGTTGATGAAAGTACAAGCACTGCCTTGGCGGAGGTCTGCGCTCTGAGTGCTTCTCTAGTATTTATTACTATTTTACCCATTGAACATGTCATCTTAGCCATCATCACAACAGTTGCCCCTGCCCCGAGCAATTTGTCTGGTGCCGCCACTGCTGTGATGGAAGAAAAAGTCTCACCAAAGTCTCTGCTGCAACTGGAAACAGTTGCAGCAGACTATACAATATCTCTCTGATGGAGCTGAAAGTATTTCATCAGTACCACATCGAAGAATTGTGCTCATGTCAGTTACATAGATACCTTCGCGTAGACAGTTTGATGAAAAATATTCTCCAAACCTAAACAATTCCTGAAAGCAACTAGACTCAAAATTTCAAATTCAAATGCATTTATATTTCTTATCAATATGTGATATTTGCAGAGCAGAGTTAGAGCGGTTTGATATTCATGGTATTTGTACAAGTAAAGATATACTATATTATCTCCAACAAAGTACTTATATGGGGGTCAGCAAAAGGCACAAATTCAAATTATTCTAGTTACGTTGGCATTTCTCCTGCTTAAACATTGAGGTAGAATAGAAGAAAAAGTACCAAAGTGCTCATCAGTAGGCAATATGGATGAAAGTAGGATGAAAACACTTAAGTCCACACTTAAGGCAGTATTTCATGGTTTTCCATATAAATAAGGATGTTTATTTATATCTGACCAAACAAGAATGCAAATATACTTGAAGGCAGAAACCAGCAGTTGCACAAACATCCACAAGAGGCAAAGTGGCAAGCTTGAAAGGCATTTACAACCAGAAGCATGGAGGAGTTGATGCATAGGCCCTGAGCAGGAAACTCAAAAAGGAAAAATAAAATTACATGAGACTGTTTGACAGGCACAGCAATAGCACACTGCAAAACTAGTAAGTTTTCCCAGATGACTGGTTTAAGTTAAATGTTTTCCTGGTGTATAGATAGTGGTTTTGTGGCTGTGCTTTTGCAAACAACTTTTATTTGACCATCACCTCTATTTTTTTTTTTTTTTTTTTTTAAAGCTCTTGTAAAGGGCTTTTGGAGATAATATTGCATTGCTCAGGTTTTCTGATGATCATATTTCTGTCAGAAGTTTGGATGCTTTGACCTCATTGTATCAGATTCACCATCTAGGGTATTGGGTGCATTTTCTGAAAACCTTTTGTTTTATGTAATTGTTTAAGAGGACAGTGAGCTCACTTTAAACAACTTCTTCTTTCGGTTTTTCCCTTCAAGGGTCGCCACAGTGAATCAGTCGCTTCCATCTAACCCTGTCTTCTGCATCCTCGTCTCACACCAACTACCTTCATGTCCTCTTTCACTCCATCCATAAACCTCCTCTTTGGTCTTCCTCTAGGCCTCCTGCTTGACAGTTCCAAACTCAGCATCCTTCTACCAATATATTCACTATCTATATTCTGGACATGTCTGAACCATCTCAGCCTGGCCTCTCTGACTTTATCTCCAAAACCTCTTAACATGCGCTGTCCCTCTGATGGACTCATTCCTGATCCTATCCATCCTGGTCACTCCCAAAGAGAACCTCAGCAACTTCATCTCTGCTACCTCCAGTTCTGCCTCCTGTCTTTTCTTCATTGACACTGTCTCTAGACCAAACAACATGGGTGGTCTCACTTTAAACTCATGATGACTTAAAGGAATACGCCACCCCTAGGCCAAATTCAGTGTCTCCCCACAGCCCCCGGACCTAAGTAAGTGTGTGGAAGCATTTTCCTGGTGACCCACCCAATGTCTGAATCTATGAGAACTGACCACAGATTAGTGACCCGTATTACCTGCGTCCTTACGTCGCCAATGAAGTGAATTCGGCCAAAGTGAATTAATGTACTTAATGTTGTCCCCCAATTACTTTCCGCATACTGTGCATTCACTTCGATGATGAATGACGGCGCAATTCATAGCGCAAAGGGCTTGTCTTGCTCATTTCATATGGGAACTATTTTTCAGTGCGGAGAAACACAACCGACGCACACCAAGGACCGTCAGTGGGAGCACCCACCCCCCACGTCTCCAGCAACCCAGCGTCGGCACACACATTAGGTCTGGGGGCTGTGGGGAGACTCTAAATTTGGCTTGGGGGTGGTGTATTCCTTCTAGATGATAGACAGTGTAAAATAATCTAAGCCAGAACTGCCCAATTGGAAGCACCTGTAGTCTCCATGTCAACCAGTGATATCATGCAATTGTAAAGATCGCAAATTAAAGGTCTTGTGTGTGATGATTTTTTGATTCAGTGACACTAAGTGGAGATGAGCAGAAATCTGGCTGAAGTTGAAATCTTCAAGTTTTAAAAACTAGTTTGAGTTTATATGACAGCATATTAACTTTAGGTCAATTAAAAAAATTTTGAAAATTTTGATCAAAGTGATACATTCGCAAAAAAACAACTACCTTCTCTAAGAATAAACAAATAAATGTATGGTGAAAACCCCCCACAAATTTATGGGAAAAGAAAAATATGAAGGTAAACAATATATAGTAATACAATTCTGAGAAGATTCACAGACATAGGAAGTTAATATGGTATAGATATGGGTAAAGTCAGTGTTTGGTAGCAGTGTAACTATAAGTATTGACATAAGCAGTTTAGCACAATGCATTGAAGATGGCTGCTCACGCAGGTGCTGCGGGGTTATGCTGTCCAGCTCATTGCCTAGTTTTGTTTTGTTGACTGGAGTAGCACTCCTAATTGCATTGAATATACAGTGACAGTAAAGGCTATTCTATTCTATCCTGTTCTGCTTCTCAGTAATGTGAAGTTGATGTCATTGTGACTATGATATGAATACATAGTCTGGACATGATCCATAGACTGAGCTTAAGTGTATGGATGGGATCAATGGCTGTCTTTCAAACTGCTCTGCACGTAATAGGCCAGCACTATGTCCAGTCAGAGCAACGAACAATGCGACCTATACAGAGCGACGAAAACAAGTGAACAGGGGGAGTAGCCTGGAGGTAAACTAGAAGGCATATTTACAGAAGACAGCGTCATGGCCATGAATAACGACGTCCTATAAGCTAGGCTAATTAACGTTAACACACCGGTAACAGCAGAGATAAAATATCCAACCGGGTCCGTTTACATGCTGCCTATCCGACCATAGACTGTACATAAGTACTATACATCATTCAGGTAAGATTACATGACTTCACTATTGCATAGCATAACAGATGCCTCTTACCTTTTGTAAATGAGGTGAGCCTCATCCACCACGATTCCAAGGAGGTTGTCTTGGAAGACTTTCATTGTTAGAAAGTTGTGCCACCTCCTAGGTGGCACTACTTGATTTAGTAGTGTAGTGAAACAGCCATGTTTCAGGACAAGCAAAAAGCAACTGACACTGGCCTTTTTGCGTGTCTTCAAATTTATCAGTGACCAGTTGCATAGCTGTGATTCCCAACTTTCTTGCCACTTTCACCTGGTCTTCCCTTCGCGCTTTCAAGGGTGACTATGATAACCAGGGGGTTTTCAGTAAGATCCATCTTTTTAGCCACCAACGGAGCCAGCTGATATGTAAGACTTTTGCCGTAGCCGGTTGGCAAAACCGCAAATACATCTTTCTTTAAAAGAAAAGACTTAAGTGCTTCTTCCTGCTCGGCTTTCAAAGAGAAGCCCAAGTGCAACTCTTCCACAATTAATGAAGCCAAATTAAACGACTGCTGTTCCATAGCCATTGCCATTGTACTTCTTCTGCAATCTACCCTGTCGTCATTGTGCTAAGCCTGCCCTACAATCTCGCTACACAGATGGAGTGTTATGATTGGATCGGTTAATTTGTACCGGACCTGGCTGAGGCTCTATGGAGCATGACTAGACCGATTCAGGCAAAAAATATTTTTTGCCACTAGAGGCGGACTAGTTTACCAGGCTAGTTTTCACCCTTTTGCAGCTCCTGTGTATCACAGTGAGAAATTTGTTTTAAAGAATGACAATAGGTGCTTGCACACTGGAGCCGGGGTGGGTTGACACCGGGCGAAGAGGCTTAGCGGTAATTTTGTTCTGG
>JAQQZY010000003.1:1031019-1041284 GCA_030068375.1 Ostorhinchus rueppellii | reverse complement strand
TTAGATTACCCCGTTACTGAAAAAATAACGCCGTTACGTAACGGCGTTATTTATAACGGCGTTATTCCCAACACTGGATATGAATAACTCACAGTATTTGATTTCAGTGTGAAACAATATTAAAAAAAAAAAAAAGGTTGGACATGTGGTGAATTAGAATCAAATCAGAATAGTTTTGACTGAGATATGATTTATCTGCCATGCAGCATACATTTGCTATGGAGCTCATGTTTTTTATATTTTGTTTGTTAGAAGCAGTGGTGGCTCACCAGTAGAGGGCGCTAGGTTGCTGCCCCACCTGTCTCACATGAAGGAAGAAGACAATGGGTATCACATAACATAATTTTATGAATATTTAAATAAATGAACAAGACCTGATACAGCCCACGAATACTGTGTATAATCTATAGGCAAGTGTAGTTTAAAAATGTTTTTCGGTTGTCTAGTGAGCAGTCAAATAACCTGTTTCCTGTTTGGGGCACAAAAATGTGTGCCCAAGGCTCTCCCTTTACCATATTGACTCTGGTTATAAATGGTGTGTGCACAGTAGACCCCCCCTCCAATACAAGAGATAGGAGAACCTTAAGGGCTGCCCATAGGAGGACATGTCACATCCCAAAATTAATCAAGACCTTCCTCCGATATGCAATGTCACAAGATGGTCTAAACCGGGGGTAAACACATTCTTTCAGCCTGTGAGATATTTTTAAAATGAAAAAGACAATATTTTGTATGTCCACTATAGATAAATATATATCAGTGGATAAGTCAAGTGCTAATACTATTGACATTTTTGCTATGAGCTGCATAGCTCAGCGGATAACACTAGTGACTAAGGGTGCTTTCACACCTGTTAGTCCGGTACAGTGGTTCAATTGGGACCAAAAGTTGTTACAATATTGCAGTTGTCAACTACTTTGGTCCCCATTCAAATGTGTTTTTGCAAAAGAACCCACCACGATGGATGTTATATATTCCCCGACTCCTGTGGCGGCGCTGTTCACAAAATACTGTGTTTTGGGTGACATATGTGAAAGCTGATTGGCTCAGCATGTGAAAAAATCTTTCAGATGAAAAAACATGGCTGATTTGTTTATTCCGAAACTATGGCCTTGTACTTATTATTGTCACTACATATTATTATTGTTCATTGTGCAACAAGCACAAATACTGCTATTATTCCATCATGAAAGTCATATTCAGCAAGAGAACACAATGCGGTTCTCTTTGTCATGGAGAAAACTAATTCAAAGACGCCATCGCAGAAAACGGGCTCAGCTCCTGAACCAACCAACCAGACATTTTCAAAAATCTCTCCAGTAAGCTTCTGTTTCACTTATCATGCATGATTACAGGAACTATTATAAATGTTGACCTACTTCTATAAGAACCAAAACAAACTTGTGGAGAAGTTCATGCACGTCCTGAAATGCATGGTACAGCTTGTTACGTAAGTTTCCGTAGACCAAAAAGCCTGCTACATAACAGCAGGGCTGAATCAAGGTCGGTGAGCGTTTTCACCATCAGCGAACCGCCCTAGAGTCCGCATAGAACTGTACCGAGACTATTACCAGAAGGTGGTCTTGGTACAGTTCTTTTGTCCGAACCAAAAAAAAACTGGTCCACTTTCACACCAGACCAAACGAATGGAACTTGTGGGTTTTCCGGACTCCAGTCCGCCTTAAGGGGACTAAATGGTGTAGGTGTGAAAGCACCCTTAGATTAGGAGACCTGGGTTTTAAGTAAGGCTGCAGTTAACAAGGATTTTAATAATTGATTAATCTGTAGATTAGTTTAGTAACTAATCAATTCATTGGATAAACACAAAGGACAAAATTCTCAAAGATCGGTATTCAACCCAAAGTTACAGGCTGGAGACAAGTCACTAATGATTACATTCCCACAATGGCTTTAGGTATAGTTAGGGAGCACTAGCCTACTACCCAGACTTGTTATGGCTAGAGACCAGCAAGCTATAGTCTTCAACCAGCTCCGGTTTTAGGCTATCAAACTAGCATCGTATGTATTAGTTCCAGTCAACAACAGGTAATGTTAGTCTGGTAAACAAATATGGATGAAAACATTATAATTACAAATAGAGTGTTTGTTACGACCCTGAGGTCGTATATGTATATGTTTTGTGCATTGTATTTATTGCATAAGCGTGCGTGTTTAGTAGTATATGTGTGAGCGTGGATGTCTGAGCGCAAGTGCGTGTCTAAGTTCAGGTGGCTTTTGCTGATTGGCAAATCTATAGCAACATGTGTCCTGCAGATTGGCTATCCTGGAATGATGCACAGTTGACCGATTGGTGGAGAGACATGGAGCCAACCTTTAAAAAGGAACACAATGACATCTCCCGGCCCTGCTCCAAACCATCACCACACTTGTTTGTCTCTGTTATAGAGAGAATTAATTTGTGAGAGAGTTTCTGTTTTTCTTATTTTGTAAATATTATAAATAGATTGAACATATTCATAGCAGAACCAGGTAAGGATGAGAAGCCTATTTTATTTTGTCATGTTTTCTCCTGTTAATGATTTAGATGTCCAGGTTAGACCTATGTATTTTAGTTTCATAATTTTGTTAGGGAAGTTTAGAGTGGTTGAGTTGGTTTTGTTTATTATTGTGGCATTGCTCATCCTGAAGTAAGTAGTTGGCCATGATTGCGCAAGCTTCATAGAGAAATGCAAGTTCCAAAAACCCTCTTGGAGTAACGCTCCCACTGTGATGGAGAAATGGGAATGTTATTATTGTTACAAAGTGGGACATCTCATTGGTGTATACTCTGTCCTAAAAAGAAAACCTATGCCAAATTCATTAAGACTCCTACTAAAAATCCTTCCGCTGTTGCTGTCATTCAGTCCAAGTCACACCGTTCACTACAGACGGACAAAATTCATGAGGATTTTAGGCCTTTTATTTCTTTGGGTTTAATATTTCTGGTGGGTGATGAAGTCAAGTAGATCCTACTTCAGATCCTCAGAGACTCTCTTTTTTGTGTAGTTGAGTTTGGCCACTCACTGATAAGATGTATATAGGCCTAGGTCTTTTAGTCTGAGGAATTAAGATGAGTGTTCTTCGAGTACCTTTACACTTAATCAGTCTCTCATCCTCCTTTATCATAGTTGAAGTAAAAGTCAGACCTAAAGTAATCACAACATGTAGGCTATCTTAAGCAAGGTTTACATTATGTTCCTGGTCACCATAGTAGTCCTATTCACCCCGAAACATACCGTACAGTGGGATTTTGGCCATTTTTCTCTCCATATTCAAGTTTTGTTACATAAATAGTGCACTATGTTTCAGCCAAATGGGGCTGTCCGGCATCCAAAGCCTCTGTTACACTACACAGGTTGTGGGCATCCCTCAATAATATGCTCAAGACCTAACAAATCAACTGCCAAATTCGTTGTTAACTCTTAAGAATCGATTTGGATCAATTTAATCAATTTGTTGCGTTGCAGCGCTAATTTGAAGCCTGGCAGTAGCTGTAACAGCTACATTATTTAGCCCATAGGATATTGTCTGATTTTTGAATGCCCTGTGCCATGCTTGATTATGGAAAAAATCAATATCATGATTGTTTTGGTCAATATTGAAATCACAATTAATCAAACTATTAATTTTGAGTTTCACAATGCATTTATTCAGCATTGCTCTCTCTCTCTCTCTCTCTCTCTCTCTCTCTCTCTCTCTCAAAAAACACCTTGTTATTGATTCTTTATGCAAAACATTCAAATTGAAAATACACTTTGGCTACTAATATGTACTTTACTTTATAAGGGAGTGACAGTCACTGCGTCTCAAGATTTACTGAACAATTGTTTGTGTAAAATTTTGCCATGAAGAAAGCTCAGTGGAAAGGGTAATACTACTGCCAACTATTTGAAACTCTAATAGACTTGCACTGTATTTCTCCCTAGGAGTCACTCTGGTGTTGTTTTATTTAGAGCCTCTAATAAATTATGTGGTCTGTTCTTACCGCTCATTCTGATCTTGGGGCTAATGCAAACTTTGATGATTGCTGTATCAGGCTTCAGCTGACAGGTGTGAGTGAATTTTGTCTTTTTTAATTACATTTATTTTTCCAGACAGAGAGTTTGGCTGTAGTTACGGTTAATGAATCACAAAAGTCACACAGTCCCATGGAATACAACATTGGAAAAATTTATTTGTACCTCTTCTCTTCTTATGAAATGTGATTTATTCTTGATAGATAAAGTGTAACTGGGACTTCTAATCATTGTACCTGGTCAAAGGTGATTTTTGATGTCTATAATAAATAGGAATAATAATAATGTGTCTGAAAACTAAATTATTAGAACTACAAAATCAAGACCAATTTGTCAAAAAGAAGAAGAAGAAGAAGAAGAAGAAGAAGAAGAAGAAGAAGAAGAAGAAGAAGAAGAAGCTATTATTGCTTTCTTCATTTACTCTGTGGCTCAGATACCGTCGACTGTTAGCAGAACACACCTGTAAAACTGTCATGGCTTTTACTGCCTCCATGAAAATATTCCTAAATAAAATCCAGTCTGGCTTACTTTTAAAGCATCTACATGATGAGTCTAGTCATAACCACTTAGCTATTGATCCTCCACCAACAACAAAAAATTTACACACAATTAGCACATCTTCGTATAAGACAACACACTACTGATCTACAAGAGGACTACTGCTACATGCATGAATATTTTCACAAAGATGCTACTGAGACACAACATTGCCAGTAGAAAATGAATGGAGAAAAAAATTCCATTTTCATCACGTTACCATTTTTATATTCCTCTAGATCTAGTATTATAAACATACAAAAATGGCAGTAAGCCATATTGTACTTGGTTTATTTTTGGCACATGTGACAACCAGTGAGATCATATTTGAGGAGGGTCAACACCAGACCACAAAAAGCACCACCAGACTCACTTGGCAGTGTCAACAGTGCTGTAATCCATCCCCCCAAAATCTGATCCTACACAATCAACACAGATCCCATTTAAATTAAACATTCACTGATGGAGTCTGATCAAATCCGCTGCAGTGTCAACTGACCACCACTTTGTGCAGAGTGAAATGACTTTAGTCCACCTAAGACTTCTCAGAATAGCTTGCTACACAACTACAAACATGTTGTACATCCTTTTTGATCCAGTGGAATTAAAAAGAATGAAGTGCAAACTTGAAGCTAAAAGGAACAAGTCCAAGATTCATTCAAACAGGAAGCATTAGTAAAAAGTCTGTACCCATAAATCCTGATGGCTAATGCTGCTCCTGAGACTTTTCTGCATGATGACACAGACAACATCAGTCTGTCAGTGGCGTCAGTCCACTGATCAGTCAACAGGTCTGCTGAGTCATATTCCTCATCAAACACAGGAAATCAGATATGTGAAGAGCATTTATACACATAATGCAACATCAGAAAAGACAATGGAAAAGAATGTTTATCAGAACTTTTCAGAAGTGGGACTAAGCCAGTGTTTTGTAAGTCTCAAGTCTTTGTCCTGAAGTCCCAATGTTTAACAGCAATAATACATTATATTTAGATGACAGGTCATATAAACTTTTTAAAATCATCATTTATTTGTCAAAACATGTTTGATAAAATAAGTGAATTGTTAACATGTACAAAATGTACAAAAGCAAAGCACTGATTAGGGGTGGGAACTGATAGGATTTTATCAATACCAATACCATTCTTGTTTCTGTCAATCCAATTCATTATCAATTCTCCTATAAATTCGTGAGTGTTTTTTTGAGTGGGGAAAAAGTAGTTGGAAGGGTCCATATTAAATTATTGTGAATATTACACATATACACCATTGTACATACACAAACAGAAAGTGAAACAATTTACTACTATTTACTACTATTTAGAACACTGTCCAGAGCTTCTTCGAAAGAAAGCTTTGCATCTGCTGCCGCCACGATGGATTCGCGAAAGAAAACTACGAACTTCCGTTTGTCGAATACGACGCATCATCGTCTTTCGTCCCTACTTGTTCTGTGATTGGCCCCCAGATCGATGCGAGGATTTCGGCCATGGTCTCCAGACTGTCGAGCAGTTCGAAAAGAACGGGCAAGGCAGCATGGGTACTCCCAGGCTACTGGAAAACCAGAAAACTTCATGCTGGGAAATGAGAGGATTGTTAAGAAGAATTGAAAATGTGGGAGGTGTACAATACTGATGGAATTTATCAATTGGAACTGGTTCTAAGTTGTAACTGGTTTTCAATTCCCAGCCCTAAAGCTAACAGCTCACACAAGCACACAGAGGCAGCAAGAGAGAAAGACAATTGCATCGCTCAGTGAGCGGTATCAAATGACTAGATTACACACTTTTTCATCTTAAAGTTTTTTAATAATGTATCAAGTCTTTTCAAGTCCTAAGGCTGAAGACCGAATGGAGTCTCAAGTCATTGGTGTTCCAGTCCAAGTCGAGTTGCAAATCTTTATCCATTTTTTCAGATCGAGTCTAAAGTCAACAAATTAATTACTCAAGTCTGACTGAAGTCCAAGTCATGTGACTCAAGTCCAAGTCATGTGACTTAAGTCACATGACTTGGACTTGAGTCAGACTTGAGTATAACAGCATTAAATGAGGCAGCGAGGACCTTACATTTTCATGATTAACAGCACAAAAATTTGAAGCAAGTAAAACAAATACAAATACACACAACAAACTCTTTATCATGCACTGCATTAGGGCTGCAATAGTTAAATACCTTATTAGTAACTATTAAATTAAACAATAACTACAGGTTTATCGATAATTGAATGATTAATTTGTTACAAACTGTTGAAATATACAATATACTGTGTAATAATGTCAGAAAGAGGGAAGTGTTAAACAGTATTAAAAATGATTTATTGATTAATTTACTCTTAGTAATTCAGTGATGAAAGAATAAAGAAATACATTTGTGTTAGTCAGTAAAAGTCACCAATTGTAACATTTCCACTTAATTTTGAAGATTTTTTTTTTTTTTTTTAATGTTTGAGAGATAAATAAATGTAACAATATACCGATCTGGCTGTAAAAAAAAATCTAGCACATGATTTCCCCATGTAACATTCATTTATTATGAACTATTTATACTGTTTATGTGAAGAGATACTACTGAATATAAAGTGGAAACAAATAAACTGGCATTGGACATTAATAAATATAGTTAATGTACAGAACTTACTTATGTACATATAAATAAAGCTTACAGAAAGCTTTAGTAAATGTAAACATTTTGCGAAATATTTTGTAAATCTGCATTTGTGTCAAATATATTGAGTCTCTCTTGTTCTCTTGTAAAATGTATTGTATTTGGTGTCTGGACTAAACCAGGATAAGTATGTTTGATTAACATTTCCAAGTTCCGTTTATCCTTTTTTCTTTTCTTACACCTTTGTATCTACAGCCTAGAATTTATTTGAGTTGCCATCAGGGGCCTGGGCATGGGGTGGTGCCTGGGGGCTGTGCCAACCCCCAGGACAAGCTCTGTACCACTCAGTATTTTTCTGCACCCCCAAACAAGCAAAATGCCCATCCCCCCATCGCATTCTGGTCACACCTCTGGTTGTCATCAAATGTTTACATGAAGATAGTACTTATTGTTTTTAATGGTAAACTCAGTATCATTGGGCTAAACAACACATTGTCAACAGGTTTGACTGTTTTCTCACATTTCATTTATCAGAACCAGTGAATCATCTACAGAGTCATGTAGTCATTGATATTCGCACTCCACTGTCTGTACTCACGGTTGAACTCCCTGCGGCAGACATGAGGCCTCCAGGGTCGCTTTCTTATCCAGTTCAGGCGTAGTGGCAGCTCCATGATGCCAAATAGGTGCCCATGTGTAAAGGCCACTCATCCAAACAGTGGCCCGATACACACCATCCCCGGGACACACACTCCCTCCGGGACATCGATGGACCCAGGTGGCCACTTTACAACCCTAGAGACCTTTTAGAAAACTACTATTATTTAAGTTTGGCTGTGCTGCGTCCTGCAGTCTGATGGAGATGCCGAGCTGTGACAGAAGCTGTTGTGGCGCTCGACTCGGTTTCCCATCCGTTGCTTCATCTTTTATGAATGAGGCAGTGGAACCCAACTCCCTCGCTTCTCGGGAGGGACGGAGCTAGGCACCATCTCCTCAGAAAAAAGTCACCAGTTGGCGGAGAGCTCGCACTCAGGTGAAACATGATCCCGGTGTTGTGCATGCATTAAGCCCCCAGGGAGGCAAGGTGGACATGAGTGGGAGGAGGGATCAGGCTGGCTATCTGAGGAGGCTGCAGGGTACACCGAGAGCCAAGACACCCTGGGACAGGGGTGTCAAACATGCGGCCCATATTCAGGGGTGGACTGGGGCAAAAAAAAAGTAGCCTGGGTATTTGTACCTGACCCCAGGGACAGACTGGGACTAAAAGAAGGCCCTGGACTTTTCCCCAAATTTAGGCCCACAACCATTTAAATAACCATCTATCAGAATGTCAAGATGCTCTACCACAAGCTTAGATAAGATATTCACAGAGATGAACATTTCACAATTAACAATCATTTGTGTTAAATAAATTTGTGTTGAATAACAAGAAAAGTACTCGAAGAGCTCAGACCTCCGCCAAGGTAGTGTTTGTACTTTTTTTTTTTAAGGTAGTATTTGTACTTTCCTCCACTAGATGGCGCTGAATGACCTCATAGGCAGCTCAGTGCCAGCATGCTGTATTTCCCAATGATTAAGGAACCTTTGAAAAAATTCCTGGATCCAGACGGTGATCCGGATCACCATCAAAATTTAATCACTTGTTCCTCGTCCCATTTGTAAAAATTCCTGAATATTTAATCGAAATCCATTCAGAACTTTACAAGTTATTGTGAACAAAATCAGACAAACAGATAAACGCCGGCAAAAACATAACCTCCTTGGTGGAGTTAATGATCAACAAATGAATTAAAAGTATTTCACAACACTAAGATAAGGTAGCCTACCTTACTACTCTAGACCACTGTTTCCCAACCAGTATGCCATGGCACATTAGTGTGCCGTGAGGAGTCATCAGGTGTGGAAAATGATCCAATTTCACTTGATTGGTACTGTAAGTGAGCAGCATGATATAGATATAAAAAAACTGCATGCACCAATGATCCACTCCACAACAACAGTCTGCTGTTAACATTGTTCACTTTATTGTTCATTGTTCACATTATTCACTGTTAACACAGTGAAAGTGAACCGGCCGTGCGGTGTGTTCTGTAGATAAAGCCCCCCTCATTAGTGTTTTGTGGATTAACGAGTTACCCGTGAATCACAGGTGTTGGGTTGGGTCGGGGGAGATATGCCTCTCATACTATTGTACAACGGACCTCAATCTGGGGGTCCATCTGAGGGGTCACTGACACACCCCTCTCAGGTTTTTTTGATCCAAATGCCCCTGCACCCCCATTTTTGTTTGGTGGTGTGCCTTAGGATTTTTCTAATGTAAAATATGTGCCATGGTTCAAAAAAGGTTCGGAAACACTGATATAGAGTACTTCAAATCATTTGGAGTTACTAGATACCATAATATTTTAACAGGAGTTACTGGCTTGAGTTTCAAACACTTTGATGCATGACACCTTTGGTCTGAAATGGTTGATTGCAGTAACCATGCACACAGTCTTACAGACATACATTGAACAACATGTAAACACAACATTTTTGCTTTTGATTAAATCAATGCATGTAAAAAACAAATCTGTTATTTAAATACCTGTTAGATATTCTGCTCAGATGACAGGTGTGGTGTATCAGAATGATGATTAGATAGAATTGTTGTCTCACAATAAAAGGACCCTCTAAAATGCGTAGTTTTATTCTAAAAAGAGCTGTTTAGTAGTCACTGAACTATGGACGTTACAGATATGCAGAGGAGTAGGGGTCAGAAAACCAGTCAGGATCTAATGTGACCATCTGTCACATAGTTCAACAAATATCCTTCACTTAGAGCACAGGTGCCAAACATGCAGCCCGGGGGCCAAATCTGGCCCACCAGAGGGTTCAATCCGGCCCCTGGGGTGAATTTATGAAATGTAAAAATTACACTGGTGATATGTACAATCAAGGATTTTAAAATCATTTTAGGTCAATTTGATCTAAAGTGGATCACGCCAGTAAAATACTATCATAATAACCTATAAATGATGAAAACTGGAAATTTTTCAAATTTTTCTCTTGTTTTAGTGTAAAAAAGTAAAATTATACAAAAATGTTAACATTTACAGACTAGCCTCA
>JAQQZY010000003.1:938918-955936 GCA_030068375.1 Ostorhinchus rueppellii | reverse complement strand
TTATTTATTTTTCATTAATTAACCACATTTGTTTTTTGAGGTTGTTTTTTTTTTTTTTCAGTAGCGTAGAACAACCACATGCTGAGTCCTTGATAAGCAATACTTCAGTCACTGCAAAGGCTGGTTAATTTCTGAGTTTTAATCATGGAGGCTTTATGGCTATTATAGTTTTCTGCTACTCCAGGTAACTTTGGGTTTACAAAGGATTTCTTCGGTATTTTTGTGTGTGATATTTATGGATATCTAGTGGTGAGTCCACAGATCCCAGTTAGCTGAATATCTCACACCCTGACCTATGGAAGCTGCAAAATTGTGGCATTTTGCATTAAATGGGTATGAACTCTGATCCATACTAAAATACAGTTGGTGACAATCATGCACCAATAGAACACTAAGACATCCTAAAACACAAAAAAGAAGTGGAAGTCTGTTATAATACTGTAGAAACATAGCAGCACAGCATGATAGTCTGTGAAGGGCAACCTACTTATCACTCTGCTCAACATGTGAAAATTCAACTTCCTGTCACAAGTGTTTCAAAATACAAATAACTGCGAACCTTGACAGTAAGAACTACAAAATGTAAAGATAATCTCTTTTACAAATGGTAACATAGTGAATTTCAATTATTTCTTTTCAATAGTGTCTAAGATTTGATGCCAATGTATAAAATTAGTTTAATCTCCTTAAGCATCTAAATAAACAGCACAGAATCCTTTATACTAATAAAGTAGTTTTTTGTTTTTTTTTTAATTTCCCCTCAGCATGACTGAAATGGTAATCTGCAGTTTGCTCATGTTTATGCATATTAATGCTACTATTGTTGCTGTTAGTAAAAAAATGAGGCAATAGAAACTAACAGGCAAAACTCTTTGGAAAAAACACTTTTTCACATCAAAATAGCAAAACAGCAGTTCGGTTCCTGCATGATTCTGTTGTACTGTAATAGTATATTATTTTTCAGCTCATGTCACTGCTCACTGTTAGCTTTCTAGCTAATATTACCACATTTACCTTGCTAGCTAATGTTAACTAATCAACTCTGAAAATATGATGTCCATTTGATTAAAATATTCCAGATTTTAAAATGATCTTTCATTCGAGTATATAGAATACAGAGAAACAAAACACTGTACCCAGGTCCCGGTTGTCAGCACCATTTAAGTAAAATAATAAAGACCAAAAAACAAAACAAAACAAAAAAACCCCCCGAAATAGCTACACATAAATAGCTATGATTTATGATTTCTATAGTACACAAAAGTAAAGTGGCAATTTAAAGTGCATTCCAGGACTTCAACTGTTTAACAAGAGTTAATTTGCCTAACAGCCTCTGGGTATAAGCTGTTTTGGAGTCTGGTGGTCTGAGCTTGGGTACTGTGTGTCACAGCCTCCTGCCTAATGGGAGAGATGTAAAAAGTCCATGTGCAGGGTGGGTGGAATCGTCCATGATCCTGTGGGCTTTTCCCTGCACCTACAAGTGTAGAGGTCATCGATGCAGGGTTGACAGCAACCACAGACATGCTCCGCAGCTCTCACAACCTGCTGCAGTGCTTTTTTTCCTCTACCACTGTGCAGCCACCATACCACACAGTCAATAGCAGTTGTATATTTTGTAACAACTAAAATCAATCTTATTTGTTTTTAAATGCATTTCAATTATCAGTAAAGAATTTAAATACAGGTGACAGGAGTGGTAGAAATTGAGTATCACAGCACAGGTTGAGTTATAACATTGGTCCCTTTGCAGATGTAAATGAACACAAATTAAAACCTAACAGAACTTTTCCCCAATTCCCCTAAATCTTTTAGACTGGAACTTTAACTCATATGTTTTTCGAGCATTTTATTGATTGCTGTGGTTGACCATGCTGCAGTCAAATACTTGACTTGTTGACGGTGTGACCCCCTGTGAGTAGTGGTGAGACTGAGCTGAGAGTGGCGACTTGCAGCTTAGCCAGACAGATGTTCATCCTCCAGAAACAATACGTCAAGCTGCTCTGTGCTGAAACTCTGTAGAGGGCGAGTCATGTTATTGTTTATAAATAGAGCTGTGTGGAGCTCTAAGGAAGACGAACTTTGTTTCCTCGGACAGGGAGAGGAAGCGATGTCTAATTTTGCTATGTGTGACACCCGACTATTGTGCCTTATAGAAAGCTGGGGTGAGAGAGAAAGAGAGAGACGTTTATGAATGTGAGTGTGTGGAAACTCCTCATATTGTGTCTTTTAGAGGCTGGACTGTTTGTGTGACAGGGTGTGTGTAAGAGAGACACCCGAGCATTGTGTTTTGGGAGGGTGAGTGTTTCAACGTGGTTTCATTGTTTGTCACTTCTGTCCTGATTGGTGAATTTTGTTATAGGGGGTTGTCTTCTTTACTTGCATTCTTCTCTCCTTTCCACTTTTGTTATACAAAGAACACATTTCTAAGAGTGTTAGCATATTGAGGAAGTGAGGGTTGTGTCAAAGTTGACCCAGTGACACTCACCTCTGTTTTGGTTCTCCATGGGAAATCTTCTAGAGCCCCTCTCCCTCACACTCAATTAAAAATGCAGAAACTGTCATAGTCTCTCTATCGTGATGTTATGCTGCACCAGTTACTTTTTTTTTTTTTAGGTGGGGTCATTTTGTGCCCTTGGATGCCTTGTTTTTTATTTGTTTTGTTATTGTTATGTTATTATCTGCTTCTTATTTCAGTTTAATCTCTCAGTCACCCATTATTGCATTTTATGCCATTTTTTGACACAAATTTGGGTTTTTGCTTTGCTGATTATATTAACAGGGGAGATTCACCATTTTTTTTCCATGTGTCTCTGATGTACATTGCTGAATAATTATACACCTTTTATAATTTCTAAAGACTTTTATCTGCAAACGAATCACATTCACACAGAGTTGATGTCTGTGTTCATATAATTGATCTTGATGTTATGAATACATAATAATGCAAATTAAAAATATCCCATGCCCTTCAGATATGTTAAAACTAGAGTAATAAGTCTTGCAGTAACAGTTGGAAACTCAAGCCACCATTGCTCACTCACTGAAAATGGACTTTATGGAAAGCAGCAAAAAAAGTCCCCCCATTTAAAACACCAATACTTGGGCTTTTATTCAAGTCACCTCATTAAACTGTATTAAGCCTTAAAGTAATCTGTAATTAATGGCAATTAATGGCATGGCCTCTGAAGTGGGATGTGAGTGCTGTGGTGTGGGCTTTGACAGTTAGCTCAGCTGTTGAATTGGGCATTCAGAGCCTCCATTTATAGAATAAAACAATTTTTTTCATTACAATCACCTGTTCTGTAGTTGTGACTGAGAAGTTACATTACCAAGACTGGCAGAGGATTCTGTCATGAAGTTTACTGGCACTTAATTACAATGTTGTTAAAGCTTATTTTATCTAATGTTAGCATTAATCTAAGTGAGCTAGCCTGTAAAAAGAGAGCCGGAGTCCTGCCCCTTCCAGTTGTACCCCATGGGATAATTGATTAAATAATTGCTAATGGTGAGGGTAATTATTTCTTTTGATTACGTATTATTTACATATATGATGTTCGTCATTTTAAAACACAATTTTACAAGTGAGGAAAGTAAGCTTTTTGTAAAAGTGTTGAAGTATCAGACTACATACACAGCTTTTTTTTAAACTCTTAATTGTCTTTAATTCATTTTAATATGATAATTACTGTTTTTCATTTTAACTTTCTATGCCTCTCCTGTTATTTTTTAAATATGTTTTTATGTAAAGCACCTTGAATTGTCTTGTACATGAAATGTGCTATACAAATAAATTTGCCTTGCCTTACATGTAAATAAAAATAAAAACAAATAGAGTATATGCAAATAGAAAAACTACAAACGTGAATATTGGTGAGGGGATATCATCATAACTTTCTTCATCCATGATCTATTCATAGTCACTAAAGATACATGCGGCTTCAACATGACCAGTGAAGTACAAGGTTAAATCTATTGAGGAAATAGCTGTTTATCAAGTGTGACAAGACATGCAATCTACAGAAATGCTATGTAAAGTTAAATAAACTTAAATAAATTAATGTAGTCTCTTTGGAATGCAAAAAGGCACCTCAAAACAGAAAGAGGTTGACGTAAATAAGCATACATGCTTCACCTATTTGGAACCATAGACTGTTTTTGTACTAAGACATGAGACTTAACAAGCAAATTTCTGGCCAGTCTATTGTCTGTAAAAAAAAAAAAAAAAAAAAAAAAAATCAATAAAAGATTATTTTTGGCATACTTATCATATAGCAAGAGTTGACATTTAAAACAAAATCCTTAAGTGAAGTTTATAACTATACTGTACATACTGGTGTACATACTGGTTACTGAATTCAGCCAAACATGGACCCTGAATGCACATGTGCACTGCACCACCTGTAGTGTGTGTCAGACAACAGAGTGGTCATGGGAGTTTTATTAATCCTGTCTGGTACATTTGATCTCTAAATTCAACAGGTGGATGACTCCCATATGTTGCATCTAGTCGAGACAAATCTAATACATCACTCCAGATGACAAAGATATGGTACCTACCAGTTAATATTCACTGGGACATCATGATTAGGGCTTCTAAGCTCGAGTCTTTGACTGAAGTGTAAAGTAGGAGAGCGGTTTCAGGGGGTTTGGGTGTGACTCATGTCTGGAGTCAGTGAAACTCCTGGTGGGTGGTCACTGTGAGGTGAGAGTGGAAAGAAACTTAGCAAGAAGAAAGGCAGTTATTTAACTTTCATCTCAGCTTGAGGTAATTATTCGCTTTGAGTTTGACCCGGTCACGCTTTTGCACTGGCCTCGTGGCCTTGGCAAACAATAATTTTGGCCCTGTTATGACACTGTAAAAAATAAAGGGCATACAGGGTAGCTGAGATTAGAGAACCTGGCAGCATGTGACAGACGTCATGAGCGATGTGTGAATTCATTGGTCCATGCTTGAAGACCGACTCAGATTGTGAGTTTTTGATATGGCTGCAGTATTAAGGCGTGAGGAAAGAAATCATTGAATATGAATTCACACACAAACTACTGATCATTAATCTTTGCTCACTAATTTGATAATGAGCCTGAACTGTTGAAACATGTTTCAAAGTTTGACATTTGACCTCAAAGGGAAGAAAAGAGCATCTTTGGGGCCTCAACAGAGACCACCCCTCCCTTCTCCGGCCTCTCCAGTCCTCTGACCTCAGTAATGATGGAGGGGTCAAGAGTTAGGGGTGTGTGAAGAAACTGTCTACGTCTGCAAAGCGTGTGAGGAGCGCTTGGGAACCAGAGCTTGCCGTGTGATCCCGTGAAATTGATCTCTCCAGAGGGGACCATTGGTGTGTATTTATATTTATGTGTGGTTGAGTGAGTATGTGAGTGTAGAAGGGGAGTGACCACGACAGGAGACACACCAGAGGAAATAGTAGATCCCTGCCGTGCCATGACCAGGGTGCCCTGTCTGCTTGCCTGTCTACAACAGGAATGACGACAGTAAAGAGGGAAAAGGCTCAGCTAAGAATGACTTTAATGTTCACTGTCTCCTGAGATAAAATGAAGAGTAGCAAATGAGACCACAAATTAGCAGTTCTCATGGAAGACCAAGAATAATCTACAGCACAATTGTGCATTTTAATAAAAGAAGTTTCTACATAAAATTTCAATCAAAGATTACTTAAGATCCTTAAAACATACATGTTAAATCATTGTTATTAATAAGACTTGGCTAACAAAGGAAAAAAGTTATGATTTTGTGTTAGAAGGTTAAGTGTGAACCGCTAAATAAAAGGGGAGGTGGTGTTGCAATTTATGTGCAGAAAGAATTTCAGTGCACAGTAATGGATAGAACAGTTAATAAAATTATGGAGATTCATTGCACCAAGTTTCAAAGTATATTCGTGAGTTACATATATAGAGAGAGCATGTGGTTCTTACATCGAGGCTTTTATGAATTCTGTTATTAATATTTGGGGGGAGGTTTGTGACAAAAGATTATTGTTTGTCTGTGGTGACTTTAATATTGATTTGATGAAATGGAATCAACATAAACTGACAACAGATTTTTGCAACGTGATATTTGCTTTGGGCCTCTTGGACCTTGATTGACAAACTGAGCAGAATAATGAGTGAAAGTGCCACACTTATTGATAACATTTTCACCAATGCTCAGACTAAAATCACAAGTGGCCTCGTCATAAGTGATATCAGTGACCATCTTCCCATTTTTTTCAATCCTACATAAGTTTCATGATAAAAGGAAAGAAGGATCTTGAAAAATATAATTGGGAAGATGTCTATGTAGATGATTCAAATCACACCTAATTGCCTATGATGGTTTTTAAAAAAAAACAAAAAAAACAAAAAAAAACAACAACAACAACATTATATCAGATCTATATAATAAAAATATTCCTATTAAAAAGTATTGGGTGAAAGAAAAACAACAAATAAAGCCATGGTTGACCAAAGGTCTACAACAGGCATCAAAAAGAAAAAAAACTACTGTATATCACATTTTTAAATTTGAGGACCACAGAGAATGTAGAAGAATTTAAGTTGTGTAAGAACTAACTGACTACAATAACATGGGTACAGAAGAGGGAATATTACAGTACAGCATTTGAGGATAACAAAAATAATACTCATATGGCCTGGAAAGTAAGAAACAATATTATTCCCAACAGGTGTTCTAAGTTTGAACTTCCAAGTTATGTCATCAATGGATTTAATTAGAGAGTGGAAAATCTGAATATTGTTGAAGAATATAATGATCATTTTGTGGATCTTGGCTCCACTTTGGCCAGAAGATTGTCATTTCTAATTACAAAAAAGATAAGTTGAATACTTTGGCAAAAGTTAATAACAATTCCATGTTTATCTGTGGGGTAAATGAAAGTGATGGCATAGAAATTGCTAGAAAATTCAAACACAAAACATCAACTGACATACAATATTGATATGGTGATCATTAAGGAAGTCACCCATTCTATTGTAAGACCTCTGACCTATATATGCAACCTATCTTTTGAGAAAGGAGTTTTTCCTGATAACATAAAGATAGTTAAGGTAATTCTAATTATTAAAAATGGGGACAAACATTGCATGGAAAACTACAGACCAATATGACTTCTTCCTCAGTTTTCAAAAACATTGGACAAATTATTTGTGGAACAGTTGGATTGATTTATTTATGCTAAAAAGAAATTATTAAGTGATTACCAGTTTGGGTTTAGAGGGAACAGTATGACTTCCTTTACACTTATGCAGATGGTAGAAGAAATTGCAAAGGCCCAGGGAAAATGATGAATGCTCAGTTGGTATTTACATTAACCTGCAGAAGGCCTTGGATACAATAGAACATAATCGTCTGTTGAAAAACCTGGAGGATTATGGGATACATGGTGTAGTTTGTCCCTGATTAAAAAGTTACGTAATAGACAGCAATGTTTGCAGATTAAAGATGCTGTGTCAGGAGTGGAGTACCATAAGGTTCAGTGATTGGTCCAAAGTTGTTCATAATTTCTTTAAGTTTGCAGTTTTTGCAGATGACACAAATTTAATTTGCTTAGGTAAAAATATTAGACAAACTTTTGAACAAAGTTGAAAGGGACTTGGAAAGACACAAATGTTGGTTTGATGTCAATAAATTGTCTCTGAACGTCAAGAAAACTAAATTTAACGTTTAAATGGGTTTTGGAAGTGTCCAAGAAATTACTAAAAAAATATGTAATTGTGAGATTGAAAGGGTATTTATGAAAAAATTCCTTAGGGTTGTGATTGACCAAAAACTATCATGGAGATAACAAATTAATTACATCAAAGGTAAACTTCTAAAATCTATAGGAATCCTTTATAAACCTATGGAAGTTTTAAATTATAAGGCTCTCCATACCATTTATTGTTCAAATTTTCAACCTTACCTGTGTGGAGCTATGGGGATCCACCTTCAAAACAATAACTAATCCAATAATTCTACTGCGGAAGGGAGCCAAATGAATCATACATAAAACTGATCATTGTGCCCACACAACTCCAGTGTTTCTGAAGTCCCATGTTATGAAATTCATTGACATTTTATTACAAAACTGTGCAAATAATGTTCTGAGGCAAACAAAGGGCACTCCCAGACTCTGTTCAAAAGTTATTTTTGATACAAGAAAGCAGATATGATTTCAGAGGTGTCTGTATGTTTATGGTACAAAAAGCCATTATATGTATAAAAAGAAGATGTATTTCTGTTATTGGAGTTAAGTTATTGAATGGTATGAATATACATTTAAAGATGTGTAATTCATCAATAGTTTTAAAAAATATTGGTTTGTAAACATATTTTTTAAGGAACATAATCAAGAATAATTTTTGATGTCACACAACAGGTCACACATTGATGATGCAATGACGCAGAGAAAACTCTCTGACCAATCAGTGGTCTGCAGTATTTACATGTCAAATTTTAGTATCTCTTCCCCCATTTTGGAACCTTGGTGCCGCAGTGTAATAAGCCAGAATTGAACCCAAATACACAACCTAAGAAAACCAATAAGTTTCAGAGTCTTTACTGAAAGCTCTGGATGTACAGAGTTAATCAGAGAATCTATGAAGAGCACAGAGTCAATAGTCCACTTTGTCACCACACGGTGTGGACAGTTCCAGGGGTCCTTAATTCAGATGAGGTCCTATGGAGGACGAGGGGCACGAAGGGTCGGAGGTCCGGGTCGGTCCAGGGTCCGCTACCGTTAGGTTTGTTGGGGCTGAGGCTGGAAGCTTGGTCAGTGGACAGAAGACTGGTCAGATACTGGGGCAAAATCTGATTCTCAGAGGCTGGACTGAAGACTGGGTCGGGGAACAGAAGGCAGGTCTGGTACCAGGGCAGAGGCAGAACTCTTAGTCAGACAAAAGCAGGACGGGGACAGGAGACAGGAATCCAAAACCAAGAGCAGAAACAGATCATACACCAATAAGCCACAAGAGATGGTACACGGGAGAGTTGTGAGAATCAACAATCTAGCAACAGGAAAGGAGAAGGGCAGAGCCTATATAGGGAGTAAGATAATGAGGACCAGGTGTGAGCACAGGTGAACTGAGTCAGGTAATTAGGTTAAAGAATCAGGTCAGGGTTCAGGAACAGGTGAAGAAGGAGAGAGAGGAAAACAGGAGAACTAAAGCTGGGCATACACTGTGCGATTTTTGGCTTATTTTGCCACGTTTTTTCAGTCGTGCAACTCTTTTGGTGATCGAGCCAAGTTTTGGCTTAATCATGCGTCTCTCAACGTGTAGTGTACATGGGGTAATGAGAAGCAATTAACAGCTCACGACCACCTCCCGATCGATTGGATGAAAATCAAATTTGTTTGAAATCCTGATCACCCCTCGTAAGGCTGTCGCACTGTTGAAGCAGCTGCATGAGCCGATTTACCTCAACCTGTCACAGTACTCATGCGTAAGCATAGATATGGAAGAGAAAAGTAGATAACAGAGCAGCATGGCAGCTCAGCGCATTACCTGAACACCAGCAAACCAAGCCATTTCGTTGTCTGTACACGTCGCCGTCGCTTTTTCTTTTTGGTGTCTGCACACAGAATGGCACAAATTGCCAGGGCAATGCGTTTTTCTTTGTTGAGAATCTTTTAGTCTCAGGAAAGCGTCGGTGAGCATCCAAGCATCTCCCACTTCCGGCTTCTTCTTCTTATGTTGCAATTCCAGACACAAGAGTCCGATGTGCCATGTAGTGTGAGCAGTCAGATCACATCAGAGCATTGGATCGTATAGTGTGAGAACAGGAATCGTGAGCTGTGAAATTTTAACCCCTGCGATTCACTCGCACAGTATGAGCAGCAGCTGAATACAATTGAAAACATCGCACAGTGTATGCCCAGCTTAAGGGAATAGAAAATGTAAGAGAAAAATAATAGATAAAACAGAAATAAAGAGTACAGATATGACAAGCAGATACCAAAAAATAGTGCCAGGTACCAGATTCCAGGTTCTTTTATGTAGTGGAAATGCATAAGGGCCAAGTTAAGTCAAGTCAAGCTGGTATCACATAGTGGAAATGCGCCAGAAGTTCCAGGTAATGCTCAAATTTCCTGCAAAAGTTCCTGCAATGGAAAAGGGCCTCCTGTCTCCATCCTCTTCATATCTGAATAGTTTTAGAGATAATACAATTAGTCACAATTTCAAGCATATGGTTCTGTATGAAGTAGTTTTATCCATTTATTTAAGTTTACTCCAAGACCAAAATGTGAAAGGATCTCAGATAAATAGGACCACTCAACTCTGTCAAAAGCTTGTTCAGCATCCAGTGACAGTAATGCTGTATCTTCTGCCCCTTTTTCCTCATTTAGTATAGTTATGCATCTCCTTACATTATGGAAGCCTTGCTTACCTTGTACAAAGCCACTCAGATTTTTAAACAATATTTACAATTATTTTCTTAAGTCTGCTGGCTAGTATTTTGCTCAAATCTACATTTAAAAGACTAATTGGCCTAAAGTTTTCACGTTTAGTATTTGGTTTGCTGGTTTTTGGCAATAAAGTGATTAGTACTCCTCTCAAGGATGTTGAAAAGATTCCATTGTGACAGGATTCTTTAAACATTTGTAATGGTGACATCTGTCTATATCTAGAGTGAGGAAACATCTTTGTAGTCCCATCACACCCCAGTCACAACCCGTTTGAACTTCTTCCCTGACAGGTGACACAGAGCACTGTACACCAAAACAGCCAGACATAACAGGTTTTTCCCATAGGTTGTCATTCTGATGAACACTTCATATGTCATCCAGTGTCAGTAACCCCCTGACTCCGATTCATCCACTTAGAAAATTATATCTGCACTCTGTATAAAACTAATATTTGGCTCTATAATAATATATACTGTTATGTACCGGGTCTGAAACACTCAATATAAAAAGTTCCAGATTTATTGACTCCCACAGGGAAATCATAGGAAACACCAAGCACTATACTGAATATACAGAGTCCAATAAACAACATTTCAGTTCTGCTCCTCCTGGAGCAGAACCAGGGATCTGGGGCATCCAAAACCAGGGGGCTAGGCTGGGGCTTGGTCGGGGTCGGTCTGTGGTCAGAAAACATGGGGCTGAGACAAGGGCTGGGTCGAGGGACAGAACACAGGACAGGAACTCTACTCATGGGTCGGACGAAGGTGGTCGGCGCACCTGCGCATGAAAATCTCCACAGAAGGACATACAGATTCAAGTTCTAATTCTGAGAATAAAGGGGGATGGAAGTCATGAGAACATTCACAAGGGGGAAATCCAGTAATAGTGTTGACTAAAGTATTGTGTGCATATTCTACCCACAACAACTGTTTAGCCCAATCCCCTGGATGTTTAGTGGTCATGCACCTGAGAAGGGTTTCCATCTCCTGGTTATACCTTTCAGTCTGTCCTTTGGATTGTGGATGGAACCCGGAAGATAAGCTAGGAGTGGCGCCAATTAATTTACAAAACTCCCACCAAAAAGGAGGAAGTGAACTGAGGACCTTGATCAGAAACAATATCTACAGGGAATCCATGAATCTTGAAAATGTGACTTAATACTAATTGTGCTGTTTCTGTGGCAGAGGGTAATTTGGGGATGGGAATGAAATGTGCAAACTTACTGAAATGATCAATTACTGTGAGAATAGTGGTATTTCCATCAGAGGGAAGTAAACCAGTGACAAAATCTAAGGAGATATGGGACCAGGGACAATGTGGGACAGGGAGCGGTAAAAGTCCACCAGCAGGTGGTCTCCTGGAGCTCTTGTTTTGAGAGCAAACAGGGCAAGCGTTTACAAAGTCCACAATGTCATTCCTCATGGTTGACTACCAAAACCGTCGTTTAACTAATTCTAAGGTACGATTGATGCCAGGATGACAAGTCAGTTTTGATCCATGCAACCACAGTAGTAGATCAGACTTTAAGTTCTCATGTACGTAGAGGCGGTCATCGGGGCAAGCACGGGGGCCAGGTTGATCCTGAAAGGCGGCTTTTACCCGTTCCTCCACATCCCAGGTGATCATGGCGAATCTAGTGGTGACAGGCAGGATTGTCTCGGGCTCCTCTCTCTCCTCCTTTCCTGAAGAGAACTGTCTGGACAGAGCATCAGGTTTAGCGTTGCGAGAGCCTGGATGATACGATAGGACAAAATTAAATCTGTCGAAAAACAATGACCATCAAACCTGACGGGAGTTCAATATTTTGACTGTGTGTAGGTACTCGAGGTTCTTATGGTCAGTCCAAACAATAAATGACTCTTTTGCTCCCTCTAACCATTGTCTCCATTCTTCCAACACTAGTTTTACAGCCAATAATTCTCGGTTACCAATGTCATAACTGCATTCCGTAGGGGATAAACGTCTAGAAAAGAACACACATGGGTGAAGTTTATTGTCTTTTGGATTTCTCTGTGACAGAACTGCACCCACCCCTACATTTGAAGCAACAACTTCCACGATGAACTGGCGATCTATATCCGGGAACTGGAGAATGGGAGCAGAGCAGAATTGGTCTTTCAGAACAGCGAATGCTTTGTCAGCAGCTGCTGACCACTGGAATGAAACCTTTGAAGAGGTCAGAGGAGCTGCAATGGTGCTATAATCACGGATGAACCATTGATAGAAATCAGCAAACCCCAAGAAACGTTGGAGCTGCTTGCGTGAGACAAGGTTAAATAGTGTGCACCTGATGAGGCTCAGCTGAGCTCACCAGGTGCAATGAATCAATAATTAGGTCAGTGGAAATCAGGGCAAAGGTAAAGGGCGGAGTCAGAAGGGCAGGGACAGAGCAGGGACTATAGAAAACAGGATCAGGACTGAGATAAAGAGCAGAAAGAAAAGCAAGGTAAGTAAAAGAAAAGAGCAGAAAATCAAAGATATAACATATACATAAACATATATTTTTAATAGACCGGATCCCTGTACACATCCACTCACTGTATAATACTCCAATTTACACTCACTCTAAAAAAATATATACATAAACATACATATTTAATAGACAGATTCTCTGTACACATCTACCCAATTACTCTTATTTATCTCAACTATTCTCAACCCATTATTGTCCTTGTCTCTAGCTGAATGTTTGCTTATATTAGGTCTATGTTTAAGTGTTTTTGGGTATATGTTGAAATTGTACTTCATGAACAAAGGAAATTGGAAGCCAAATTCCTTATGTGTTCACACGCTTTGCCAATAAAGCTGATTCTGATTATGTTTAAACATTTTGTAAATTTCAATGGGTATCCCATCAGGTCCTGATGTTTCCCTCCTTTGATATTATCAATGGATATAGATAATTTCACTAATGTTGTCTCCAGTTGTCCTTTGATTGCTTCTGATATCCTGAGAATGTAAATGTTATCCAAAAAGCCTTTCAATTCAGATGTATTTGGATCAATTCCTGAACTATATAATTTCTCAAAGGTTTTGTTTATTTCAATTGGGTGCACAATGTTTTCATCATTGTTTTGTAGTGAAGCAATAAGTCTTTCATTCTAGAGTAATTGTATATGCCATGTCATCATTCTACCAGGTTTTTCACCTTGGTCATAGATTGTCTGTTTAAGTTATAAATAAACTTTACACTGCTTTTGTTGCAGATGTTTCATTATCTTGTGCTCTTAGCAGAGTTAGTTTTTGGTGAGTATCTTGAGAACCTGTTTGGTAGTACTCTTTTTCTAATGTCTTTTTTTCTGTTTCTAAGGATTTTGCTTTTTTATGTAAGTTTCCTTGGCTTTAGAACTAGTAATGTTAATTACCTGTTACCTAATGAAGGCTTCAGATGCACTTGACAAATTTGGATGTGAATTCAGACTTTACGTTGTCCATAGCTTTCAGAATTTCTTTGAGAGTGGACCCAGACTTCTCATTTGTAGTATTACTGTCCTGCAACGATGGATTTTCCACACTAATGTTGAGAACAATGCCATCCCTTGCGTTAGCCTCCATTGTCTTGTCATTAGCAGTGAGCTTTGGCACTTGGTATTGTAAAATTAGATTAGATTGATGTGTCCGGCCACAGTTTGTCTTCTTTTGTAACATCTGTATTTTCTTTGAAAAATAATGTTAGTTTAGGTTGAAAGCTGCATTTGAAATAGACTTTTTGAAATGATTCTGGGCCCGATCTAAGAAAGGTTTGCATGTATAAAAACGTGTGCAAACTCATGGCAAAAAATGTACAAACTGATTTACTAACAGTATGCACTAAGAGTTGCGTCTTCCGAAGGTGCAAAATAGCGTATCTGCATGCAGTTAGTACGTTTGCTGCAATGAATATGCACTATGGGGCATTTACATGCACTGCACATACATGTGTAATTGCGGACACATAGAATGCATTTTTCACCCTTGTATGAACATTTTTGGAATGACAGAAGGCAAAAATAATTGAGACAATCTTTATTTAAATAGAGCAGTCTCCAAGACTTCGCACCTGTTGTAATTTGTGTAAATGATCTTTGTAAATCTCCTGTAAACTGTGGCTCAACCCCATACACAAAATTCTAGATTGTGCATCCAAATTACCACATACAAATTAGGACTTCAGTAGACCTGGCCCTGTGTGACTTCACTAGCAGAGCCTTGCAAAAATCCTTTCAGCAAGCCTACATATGCAGGTGTCCTAATTTCAATGAGCTAATTTGATGTAACAACTTTTTATGTAATTATATTTGATCACAGTGGACTGTTTTTTGGTTTAAATCCACTGATGGCAATTGATAACACTCAACTCATGCAACAGTTTTACATTCAATTTGAAATGAAACCTCTGACTTAAAAGATTGCATATGACTTTTTGATATTTAAAAAACTTTTCTCAGTGTAAATGGAGAACTTATGTATCTATATATATATATATATATATACACACACACACAACATGTTATTATTAACTATTATAATTTAGCACACAAAGTCAGATCAAACAAGTGGTTCCAGGCACAACAAACCCCGCCCCGTGCACGTATTTTAGTTTATTTTGGCATTGATCCTGTAATAGGTCTGAATTGAACCCAAATGCAGGACCAGAGGCAGGAATAGAGTTTTAAGGTTTTTACTGAAAGTCTTGTTTTAAATACATGGTTCAAACAATCAAAGTCTATAGTTCTCTTCATCACCCGGAGGTGCGCGCAGTTCACAGGGTCCAGATTCCATGGTCCAAGGGTAGTCCCGCAAAGAATGAGGGGCACGCAGGGTCGTTGCTCCAATCCGGTCCGGGGTCCGTTACCAAGGAGGGCGAAGAGGGGCAGACTGAAGACTTGGTCCAGGGGCAAAAGGCAGGTTGGGTTCCAGGGCTGAGGCAGACTGGGGGCTTGGTCCAAGGACGGAAGGCAGGTCGGGTTTGGGGGCTGAGGCAGGCTGAAGGCTTGGTCCAGGGACAGAGGGCAGGTCAGACAGGAGGCGAACAGGGTTTCTGGAGAGCACAATGGTTGCTTGGTCAGACAGAGAATGATCAGAAGCAGGAGACAACAGACAGGAACTGAGGACAGAAGCAGGTTATACACAGAAAAGCCAAACCGGAAAGAGTGCTGGTATGTTGAGCTAGGCATTGAACAAACTGGCAAAAAGTGTAGAGCAGGGTATATAAATGGAGGAGTAGATGAGGAGCAGGTGTGAATACCTGCTCCTCATCTCATTTCTAAATCTAAATTATCCATCTGTCATGTGACCAGACGACAGATGGACTTCCTTCTCCCTTTGTGTTAATGGTCATATTGTGACCTCCAATAAAATGATATATCATGCATTCTTTGATTTTACCTTTTTAGGTTCTATAAATCAAGACCTTCCTTTAATATCTGATAAATCAAGCAACACTAAAACTAAAGAAAAGTCAACTAAAACTAGCCAAAATTGTTTTCCCTTTTAAAACTGAAACTACACTTAAATTCAAATCCAAACTGATAGATTGAGTGAAATAACTTCTAGTCACCAAAAATTCCTGTTGGCATATTGTGGTGCAATCTGTCTTCTTTGGGCTCACCCCAGTCCGACACCATTTCAGTGGATTTCCAGTGGATAGACAGTAAGTTCAAAAGACATGACACATGAGAAGAGCTTGTTTTTGCGCGTGTGTGTGTGTGTGTGTGTGTGTGTGTGCATGCATGCCAGTATCTCAGAGAGAGAACTCTCTAGTGTCGGCGTCACTGCCCTTCTTTCATCTCTGGCATCTGCTATTCTTCTTAGAGCTCTCATAGGGCTCCCTGACCAAACCTCTGCTGTTTGTCTGCTCCGCCTATTTAGATGTGACCACTTCAGACATATCTGCAGGCTCATTATGACAGCTACAAAACCAATTCCTCCTTGTGCTTATTCAATCACAGAGGATCTTGTGAGCTTTTTCTTTTGTGTGTGTGTCTGTCTGCTCCTTCTCAGGGATTTTGTGCAGACTTTGCGAAACAATCAGATCTATTAGTTGCGACTTCTGATGTCTGATCCCTCTTCTTGTACATGCGTGGGGCCTGTGTTTAATTGTGGCACACCCTACACAAAAATTCCTTGAGGTTTGCACAAAAAAGGACAGACAAAAAAAGAAAAATTTGCCCAAAATCCAGTTAGCCAAACCTTTGAAGAAATGCCACAGATGTCTCTAAGAATCAAAACAAATGTACTGTGATAAGAAGAATTGGGATAGAAGTATCACATCAACTACACAGAACTCACTCCTTTTGAAAGGAAGGAAACAATGGAAAAGTGAATCAGCTGTATACAGTATGAACTGCTTGAACGTATTATATGTTTTTCAATTAATAACAGTACTTTGCAGAAGTACTGTTACCAGCTTTTTTTTGTAGGGTTATAAATGAGCACATTTACAGCACATGGAGGATGAGTACAACTTTAAGAGTACCAAAAACAAATTACCGTAGTAAAATTCTATAGTGAAGTCTATAGTTTCTGAAAGATGATGAAAATCCTGCCTTCAGGCACATTAGGCTTAAAGACAAGATGATGTCTTGTAGTTTTAGTCACATTAGCCTTTCCACGCATGAATTATGTGAACCTTAATCA
>JAQQZY010000003.1:753842-769539 GCA_030068375.1 Ostorhinchus rueppellii | reverse complement strand
GAGAAATAAAAAAAAAAAAGAGTGTTTTTGTTTCAGGCTTGCTTTAACCTACAGATTTGCTTGGATTAGTATGCACAAAGGGTAAGTGTAATACTGTAGCTTCAGTCCACACCTTTTCACTCAGTAATGCCTTGTTTACCTTTTAATAAGTGTGGAAACTTTTCAATAGAGACTGACATAAATGAATTGAAGTGAAATCGTTGAGTGTTGAGCTGAGCAGATAAGAGAAAAGACACACTGACAGCAGCTAACAAACAGCTGCCAAAAAGTCTTTATTCAGTTCTAACCAGACACCTCCAGAATCCTCCAGTCACACAGACGGATGACACTAGAGAAGGTCTGAACTGTACACCAAGTCAAACAACAACAGCACCAGAACAAAATTATCAGTAAACACCATTTACAACAAGAACGATGGCAGTTTACACACAGAGAGATCGGATAAGAAAAAACTGGTACAAGGAGTTAACAGTCAGTGTGCATTGATTTTTCATCACTGAGAAAAATCCTCATATTGTCGTAATATTCATCTGGTAATACGGTGGAAAAGAAGATAACAAAAACATCATTGGTGCAATCGAGTATACCATTTTTGATAGAACAAATACATATATTGCAAGTGCTTTGTGTGTTACTTAGAAAGAATCCCATCTGTCAGAGTGTGTAAAAGTGATGAAGCAGGCCTGTTGTTTATAGCTATTGTTCCAATGTGCAGAAGTAGAACATTCAGTTCAGACATGGCTTGGTGTGTGAGCAAAGAAGGAGAGAAAACCTTCAGCAGTGGTCCTGTAAGACTTACCAAACACCCCTCATACAGAGTGTATGTACACATACTGAGACTTACACTGAAGACAAAGCACAGCGAACATCAGGGGAAATTTGCTTTTCATTTAGTTGCAGATGAAGAGAACATCGACACTTTGAAATGTAAATAGAAAGTTACAACTCAGAGATGGTTAGCGGAGATGCTAGTCAGTCAGCTGGCCAGTTATGAAATAGTCAAATAAATAGTCTAATGGTAGAGGGAGAAGACATGACATAAAAAGAATAGGTTTTCTTTTATGTGTTGTTCATCCAAAGGAATTTTGTACTGTTGACTGGTCATCAGTTAATAGTGAAATGAAGCAAAGGAAAAAGAAATATTGTGGTAACTGTGCATCTAAAGGATCAGGGAGCTTTATTTAGTGGCATCTAGTGGTGAAGTTTCAATAATACTCCACCTTCAGCTGTAGTGGACACATATAGACAGTTTGTTCTATCCATTCTGAGCTTTTTAGTCAATGGCAGGTGACATTAGAATACCTTAACACTGGATGACACCTGATGTAAACATAAAAAAAAAATAAAAAATAAGAAGAGGAAGTCCATTGGGTTAGGAAGCAATTGTAGAACATGGCCTCCATTTCATAAATGGGGACCTGCTGCCTCTGTAAACACCTTGTCATGACTAAGTCTATACAATACTAGTTCCTTTCCCCAGTATATCTGAATAAAATGTATTCTAGATCTAATGAAATGAATGTTATGTGTGTTTTTAATAGGAATGAGATGTAACACTAATAAATTCTTATTGAATAAATCCACTTTTTTCTTTTGTAAAGTGTGTCTAAAACCTATATGGAACTAATGAAATAGAATATCAGTTAAATTAATTAAATAAACTAGAGTTTGAGCAAGACATTTTTTCTTGACTCCGATCTAGACATTGACATAGACATAGCTCTCACCAGTTTTTAATATAACTTTGGCTTTTTTACAATTTCTGATCAGTCTGATTGAACAAACTACTAGCATTATTTTATTTGACTATAAATCTAAAAAAAAAAAATCATAACTGCTAAAATGAATTGTAACTTTTATATTCATTGCTTTTATCGTCATCTTTAAATCTCAGAAACTGCAATAAATGATGCTGAACTGTTTTTTTTCCATGTGTAGAACACATTTCCAGAACAGATGGAGCATATACACTGCTTCCTCTCTAGACTGGATATTTTCATGTTATTCTACACAAATAAACTCTTAATAAATTTTGAATTTGATATAATTAGGTTTTCTAAATGTCCTACACTGGACCTCCACAGTGGTCAGGTGTTTTTGGACTTTTTTTTATGGGTCCAGACAAATTTTTTTTTTTTGCTTTTCAGATAGTTATGGTTGCTGGCCCATGTGCTCTGCTGTAGCTTCATATTTGTATCATGCAGGTTAAACAGCATATAGTGACCTTTTGGGCACTCCTCCCCCACCTGCACCTCACAGTGAAGGAAAGCTTCGCATTTCATGAAAACCACTGATTCTTGTCAGCTAAGGTCACAGATGTGTACATGTAAACGCTTTTCATTACCTTCACGAACTTGGACGGACACAAATATACAAACAACTCCCAGTGCTGCACTAACAACATACAAACATCTTGTGTGAGCCCGACTTTTACCGGCACTTCCCACTAAAACACCCTGAATTGGAACTCTTTTCCCAAGTGCACAGTCTGGAGAGCATCAGCCATTCCAATTACTACATCTTGTAAAATTTAAATGAGTTTAAAGTAGATAGAATATGGGGCTACCCTTCTGTTTAGCATCATAATCATGTGAAATTAATTTGCTTCTGGTTCCTTGGAATCCACCTTGAACTGATGGACGGCGATGCTCTGTGTTTACAATAATGGGAGGGTGAGCTACCTCTGGTCGGTGTGAAAAGGAGCAGGGGAAGGGTTTATTATGCTATATCAGTGTCGTAGTGGATAATGTGTGAGGTATGACGGCTTGCACATTGAAAGTGAGTATTTATGGCTGTGGGGATGGCTTGATCAGGCTTTATAGGGAGGAGAGGCAAACATACACTCACAGTAACAAGCTTTTGTGCTCACACATTTCCTCTCACAAACCCACAGATAAACAGGAGGAGGTGTAAATGCTACATTGGGCAGATGGGACAGACCTCAGGCGGGCCATTGCAAACACACACTTCATCATCTCACCATACACACAGGGATGCTAACAACTCATGGGCACAGGGGGAGCCATGCGTTTTGACCTGGTGAGACGTGAGCAGTTTCCACCGCCAAGCGCTTCATATATCATCGGAGTACGAGACCCGAAGCCACATGGACATATGTTGAGCAGCAGGGGAGATGGATCACCCCTGTGACATGATCTAACCCAGTTCATAACATGACTGGGTGCATGGAGGGGTCTGGGGTTGTGTCATTTCAGTTTGTGTATGAGCGCACAGAGTGAAGTCCTGCCCGAAAGCCAGGCCCGAAAGGTGAGATTTATAAAAAATACAACAATTTACCAGCTGAGATACTGAGTTGCATATTCAGATGCTTCCTTAATAAAACTCTGCTTGATAAATGATGCAGACTGATAGAAATGTTGCAGTAACTTCACACATAACAAAGACAAAGGCCTCACCGGTTAGGAAACAGCGCCCCACACTGTCTGTACTGGTGTCCTACATCGGGCAAACCTTCTCCCTGAACTGTTTTGGTCCAGACTGACAACTGTGGTCTCATTCATACTACAAAACACACTAAGCTTCAGGGAAAAAAAAGCATAACACCACTACTGATAGCCCAGAGGAAGGAGGCCTGTGGGACTCAAACTGTATTAGAGCTCATCCTCTGGTGCAGCTCATTGCTAACTGGCCAACAAGTCACCTTTGACACGTTAGGGTCACATGTGAGCACTGTTCGAATTACGGGGGTACTTGGGGGATCCCGGATCCCCTGAAACAGACATCAGATCCTCTGAAAACATGATTTGGGAAATGTTGGGAGGTCTCTAAAATATTGGCAAAATGATGTTTATTGACATAACAATCGTTTGCAATTGCATATCCGAAGTGTTGCGTTTGTCAAAGATAAAATAAACCGATATGACAACGGTTGCCAACACGTAGCTATACTTGATTTACACTAGTTTTGGTGGTGCTGTGGATGAGGTGTTAAGGAGCCTGCCGGATTTTTGTCCGCCAATGTGGACATGCTTTCCCCTCATGACCCTATGACTTCAGACGTGTATGCGTGTATGGAGGTGTGGAGCCTGGAGACTAGCTTTAATCCTAACCCTGGTTTAGGCGTAGAATTTCATTGAAGCCATGTTTAAAGATACATATTTTAGATTGTGTCAAATATTTACACCTCTGCAATGAGCAAACACTAGTTTGGGTTATAACTGAAGCATAATGTACAAATTACATGTAAAATTTCATTTTATATCTGTTGTTTCTTGCATAATAAACTTGGATCTGAAGGTCAAATACAGGTCAGGTAAGTGTACAAGTCAGTGACCAGGTGTTGGACAATCTTAGCTCCAAAAAGTAAAAGTCCTGCCATGTATTGGTTCTACCTGTTCACTTAAAGCAGATTATTCCACTGACTAGCCCATCTACCTGGATGAGGAGTT
Organism: Ostorhinchus rueppellii; assembly: GCA_030068375.1. Lineage (NCBI taxonomy): Eukaryota > Metazoa > Chordata > Actinopteri > Kurtiformes > Apogonidae > Ostorhinchus > Ostorhinchus rueppellii. The sequence goes on along the minus strand of JAQQZY010000003.1, from coordinate 765,130 downwards.
GTGCTCATCCAAATGGGCTGGTTCAGTGAATGGTTGGAACAAATACATGGCAGGACTTTTACTTTATGGAGCTGGGATTGTGTCTACCTCTGTTAGTGACTGACCCACAGTAGACTGAGGTCAGCACTGACACATTTAGAGACAAACATATGCACCTGTGTTGTGGTAAAATATACCTAATAATAATACACAGTTCAACACCCCAAGTCAACACTGACGGTAACTTAAGATTAGAACTTGTCATTGCTGTCAATTTTATAACAGACTAAAGCCACTACATCCATTATTATTTGTGATATCCACTGTTTTATCTTCCTGAAACTGCATTTGTGTGTTCTATGTGTGTAAAACTGTGTCAGAAATGAAGGGGAAGACTAGGACAAGCTGGGAAGTCATACTTTTCAGACTACTTCCCACCGCAACACTTGCTCCTCTCAGTCAATGTGTCTTGCATGAGCATTTTGCCATACTCTCTCAGAACCACAAAGAAAACATCTCCCCTTGGACTATGACAAATTGGCTCAGGGCCCAGTGCACACTTGTCTGTTGCTGCTTTGTGTAATGCACCCTGTACTTGAAGTATCAAATATAGATGTACAAGTCAGTGTTTGACCTGCAGTAGCACAAGGTCAGCATGGTTGGACATATGGAGCGGTATCGTAGTGAAATCTGAACAATATATTAAAAAAAAAAAAACCACTATGACAGCCCAAAGCAACACTTAAAGTAACTTAAGATTCTATATTTTAGCTTTAATTTCATGACTAAAGCCCTAACATCCAACTTTATTCACAATGTCTGTAGTTTAACCCTCAAATGCTGAGACTGAACATATCTATGCAAATATGCAAAATAACTTTTGAATATCTAATCACATCAATGAGGAGTTTATCTGCTTTCTCTCATATTAGGACATTATGAAGCTCCTTCATTTATGCAAACATGTATGTTTGACTGTTTGCATTAGTTTAGTGGATTTTGATTTGATTTAGTTGATAATAGAATTCTTTTTGGACATGTGCAGTGTATATAGTCACTTGATGGTTAGTAGATGAAAAAAAACCCTCTCTGAACCAGATGGAACTTTGGGTTCTTCTAAAATACAGATGTCAAACATATTGCCTGTGAGACAAAACTGGTCCAACAAAGTCATTTTAGTTCAGGGGCCACAGCCCAATTTGGTCCAAAGTAGTTCAGACCACTAAAATAGTATGATAATAACTTCTATTATCATGCTATGATTAATAATGACAACTCCCAATTGTAAGTTACTTAGTTTTAGTGTAAAAACAATAAATTTACATGAAAATATTTACATCTACAAATTATTCTTATCCAAAAATGTAAAGAACCTAAACAAATATGTAAAACTTAAAATGTCTTAAGAGAAGAGCAATTTAACAATATTCTGTCTGTTACTAAGTGTTTTGTGCCTTTGCAGATCTGTAAGTTGTAATGCACATGTGTAAATCAGAAACATGATCATATCAGTGTTGAAATTGCACTTATTTTTCTTACAGAATTTCAGGGTGTTTGTGGTTGTTCATGTTATTAATAGTTTTCAAAAGCACACAATGTAGATGGAACCATTTTCATTGTGTATTTTAACTTTTTTCCATGTTATCATTTTATTGGTACAGCCCAGTTGAGACCACGTTGGGCTGAATGTGGCCCCTGAGCTAAAATGAGTTTGACATCCATTTTATAAAACAAAGACAACTCATGCTGGCTGACAGAAAATTATTTTAAAACAGAATACATACAGGCAGGGCACAGGTCTAGAACACTACTCTGCACTTTTGAAGGTTGAAGTCTAGCACAAATAATATTTTGTCTGAACATTTGTACCAGCTTACAGCTGTCTTTGTGTTGTAGTGTGAAACAAAAATGGTGTGGACAGTATTTTTATGAAAATGGTCAAGGGCAATATCAGTTTAGATATCTGTATTAGTGTGGACAGGTATTAGTTTCTGTGTTTAACATGGCTGAAACAACCCTACACCACACTCACTTACACCAGGCTCAAATCTAACCCTACCCTAAAGCTGTGTCACTGCTAACCTGTTGGCTGTTTTGTGGTTATCAACCTCTCACTGATCCAAACATCACATACACTTGAAAAAGCTCCCTCAATACTTGAGACACTAACCATTCACAAAATCACATCCTGACCTTTACATTTCAGCATGGAACCAGCTCCAAACCATCATGCCCTGTCTGGTAAGGTCTATATTACCAACCCCTACTCTGTCCCCTATGGCGGCATGGACCATGGATTGATCTGAAGAAATGGTGAGATGTTGCATCTACTGCACGATTTCATTTACAGCTTGGAAACACATCAAACATTTATATTTAGAGGCTTTAAAAGGATAGAAAACGCAACATACTGCACTGACCAAGCACCGGGTGGAGAGCAGTCACTGCCACGTCTTTACACATGAATGTAGGTCTGTGAAACCCTTACGTGCTGCTGACTCATTTAGGAAGCAGTTGTGGCATTTTCTAGTGTGGTCTTATGGTTGTGCAGTTCCAGAAATTATGCTAACGTGAGTGAATTACAACCCTCTAATCATATTGCATGAAGCATTTACAAAACATGACCACAAACATCTCTTAGTATTTAACAAAGACCATGTAATTTCAGCCAATAACTGGATTGGACCCAGATGGAAATGATTACCTTTATGAAACTGCCCCAGTGTGTTTCATCAGGGTTAAAGCAGTGTCAGAAATGCAGGTGGAAGATGAAGAGCAACTGAAAATTCCAACTTTTGCAGACATCTTTGTAATTTCACTCTCTGGCTTCCACAAGCATCCTGCATCACTCTACCAGAACCAGACAGAAAAGATCTTCACTCTGCCTGTGACACATTTGCTCAGGTCCAACAGGGAATCACAGGTACATTCAGCTCTCTTATATGGATTAGCAAAGTGAATCCAGAGATTTGTTTTTCATGTGCTAGTCTGAAGTCGAACAATAATGTGCAGTTTCATTATTTCAAGAACATAAAAGACGTTGATGGCAACTCCACCTGCTCTCAACCCACAGCATGGACACAACAGCACAAATAGAGCACATTTATATAAAGTCATGTATTCCATAGTTTTCCGTATTTGCATGCACATGCAGTATTAAAAATACAGTTAGACCAGAGCATATAGTATATACTGTTTGAAAAAAGTGTAAAAATCCAGTGTGACAGTCATTGAGTTCTTGAGGTCTACATGATTGTAATTAGAACGGAAAAAACAGCCAATGAGATGATCCAGTTTACAGAAGAGGGTGGTTCACCCATCTCTGTGTTGCATATTCAAGTTAGGTAGATTAAAAGTGAGGGAGCTGTGGCAGAAATACCCTGAAATAATAATCAGCAAGTCTGTATTCAATTAATACTCTGAATGGTCTGATCCAATAAGAAAAAAAAAAAACTGAGGCTGCTGAGTGTTGCCTCTGTCTGCTTGTTAATTATTATTCATCCACCTTCTGACACATGCAAACAAAGCAAACAAGGCTTGTTCAGGTTCCTGTGGAAACCACTTTGCAGCTCCGACTCTAAAAACGGATCATCTCACCGACTGTTTCACATGCTGTTTTGCCAAACAAGGGTTCCTTGCTTTCCCAAACATTTCTAGATTGCACCACAACAGCAATTCTTTAACACTGACATACACTTTATTTACGAGCCCTTATACAAAAGGGAGAGAGGAGTCATGTTTGGGAAAACAAAGAAAAGTAAAAGAACAGACATTTACAAAAAAAGAGAAAAACAGCACATCAGAACACAGTATCATTATAAGGTTGGATAAAAAAAAAAAAAATAGTTCACAAGTTACAGCAAGGAGTAGAAAAGTCACTCTTAGACCTTGAAAGTTCCTTTACAGTAACATCTTTCTAGAACCAAGAAGTGGCCAAAGGGGCCTCAACTCACAGAACATTTCTTTGTATCACAAATCTTTGACTTATAAGTATAGAAAGCAGAACTCAGACTAGCCAGCACCAGAGACATTCCATCACCATTGCTGTGGCCCTGCATATCACAGCAACACATCTCCACACAGAGTTTCTAGACATGGACTCTGATGCAGCGACTGCTAAGAATATCCTCTCTTGAAACTCCACGCTCATCAAGGCACATTCAGGACTTCTATTCCTCCGAGTAGAACCAGAATAATGAGGATGAAGTGACTCCTGGAAACAGTCCCCTCTCTGTTTTTTACACTCATTCATTTTATAGAGGTACTGTGATTGTTTACAGAAGCTATTTCAGCTCCTCACACCCCTCTTCCTTCTCCTCCACATTCCTGAATGAAGGAAGGAGGGAGGGATCCTCCTCTTTTTATTGACAACACGGTCCCCAGGCCTGGCACCGACATCAGATAGGAGCGGCACAACCCGCCTGCCAGTATGGTTGCCATAGAAACTAGCCCTACTGTTAGTGGGAGCTTGACATGACTGAGAAGGACACTGCTACTCAACCTATTCTTAGGGTCATGCAAGGCAATGCTATGACTACTCAAGTGTACTCCACTGTGCATGTTCAATCTCTGTATTTCTTAAATACAATTTGGAATGTCTAATTACATTAAAATCTTTTTTTTTTTTTTTTTACATGACTTTTTCTGACTCCACATACCCAGAGCACTACCTGCTTTCAGCCTATTGTTGAGTGGTGACTCTGTAGGCCTGTGGGGGTGATAGGGTGTCTGCATTGTTTTATGGGTGGGTGGCATGCTAATCTGTAGCCACAGAGGTGGGGAGGGGAGCCTACTGTCTCAAGGCACCGCCCACACCTTTGACTTAAACTTCTGGAGTTCACTGTCCCATACCCTATACAGGGCAAAGAAAAATGAGAAGTTTGGTGTACTTGAAAGATGTGGATATTGCATCAATATACTGATACACACTGTAGTGGAGATATAATGAAGTGTAGCTTAATCTGGATACACTGGAGAACTTATTGACCTACCATTGCCTATGTGGATGATATAAGGTATAATAAGCCTCTTGTTACAAACAAGTCTTGTCATGTATGAAATATTGATCTTGGTGAGGATCAAGTACATAAAGCAGAGATGCTTATAAACCTGTCAACACATGAACTGCTGTTAAAGCCACACACAATATATGTGTATATTTGGGTTAGGACATGCACACTGAAGGTACCCCGTAACTCACAAAACTTGATTTTTATAACTTTCCATAAGCAGAATAATGCTATCTTATATTCAGCTTATAAATCATGGCTGAATGCTCAACCTTTTAATAGGCAGCAGAAGAGGGGGTGGGGTGGTGGTAAACACACCAGAGAACAAAAGCTAGACCAGCTACTGATGTTCCACTAAAAAGAAAAAAAATCCCCATAAGTATTCATATCACCCTCACTAGAGCAACAAGACCGCCTATTGTGGCTCTTTGATGCCGCTTTTAGTCCTTCTGCATGAACACATTTCTAATGGCTGCCCATTTCAGAGCGCTGCTCAGCACCTCGCTCCCCCAAGTTGCACAGCTCAAGGCTCAGTCTCACCCTAATGCGAGTTAAGTTACTGTAGATGATCAGATTGAGATTAGGATGCCATATGGTGTGTTTGGCATCATTACCATGTCAGTTTGGGAGTAAAATGATGAGTGCAATGATCCCTCTTTGTCTGCCAGATTCACTCAACAGGATGCAAATGATCCAATCCCCCCAGAATTCTGGGGAATGTGAAGATTTACAATGTCAAGGCTCGTGGTTAAAAACCTCTTCAAGTATTACTAACTTTTTATAAATGTTCAGCAGGTGGGTCAGGACTTTTTGTTTAACAACATGTACGGGTTAATTAACCAATGTGACATGGTGGTGAAATGGGTTTTCTGCCTCTTCATTGTGCAAATTGTCTTTTCAGTTATAAATTATTTTGAATCATACATGTGCATATTTCATGTCTTCCTATACAATCTACTGAATGTGTTTGGCTCTTGTCAGGTTTTCACCATGCCTGTGACAAACTGTTCTAATTATTTAACTTTAATGAATTTATCACATTATTGATGTGTAATGGTCATTGCATTTCCAAAGCACAGAGAAAATGGAAGATTGAAAGACTATGTAATATGAGTTGTCATGAAAGCATGATGCTTCCACAACTGCACAAATAAAACCAAACGATTAAAACTGACTGATGGAATCTTCTGAACATACAACTAAATGAACTTTCAACTGAAAACTGCTTGGTCATATTGCTTCAAATAAGGAAACGCTAAACTTAATATGGATGCAGTGCATGAAAAGCAACCATTTTTGTTATTTCTTTAAGGGCTAAACCACACAAATTCATAGAAAAAAGTCATTTTCAAAGGAATTGGGAGAGAGAACAGAGAGGCTTTTGGGGTAACACACTTGTGTTTAGACACAGTGTTAAATTTGAGGCAGTGTGTTTTTTATTTTCATGTTCTACAACATAACATCGTGTACAAAAATGGAGTTTAATATGATCACAGGACATAAAGGGAGAAACAGCATGGAAATATAGCACCTCCATTTCTCTCCTGTCAAGGGCACAGCACCAGTATGAACATGAAAACAAACATATAAAAACTAATAACAACCTGGGCTGAGCGCTTGTGAATATCTTTAACAGGTAATTTAGAGGAGCTTTTACTTTGGCCAAATTCATTCTTAGCCACTTCTGAACACTGACCTACAGTAAGCATCCAGAGAGACCTCCTTTGAACATTAGCCACTTTAGATGTGCAGGCAGGGTACCATTTTACAATAAGAATAACCTCATAAAGGATAAAAAAAACAAAAACAAAACCCAAAACATTAAGTTGTAAACACCAAGAAATCATTTATCAGCTGTTATAACACATTTATGAGGTACCAGTCACTTGCCAAATAGAAGTCACATAAGATCTACTGTTCAGCCTCAGATCTCATTGGTTACTCAGCCTCATTTGTCTCCATCAGCAGCATTTAGACCCGTCAGCTTTTTCTAACATTACCAACATTTAACCACATATACTTTAATCCTCCAGTTTCATTCAGCATTATATTAATGGATTCCTTCTTTCCTGGCCTTCTGGAGCTGGAAGTGACCATAACTGGACAAAAGGGGTGGAACCACGGGAGGCCGGTGGGATCAAAGGTGAGTTAATATTAAATACTAACTCACTGACTTGGTAAAACAGTTTATGTCATTGAGCACTTTTACAGTCTCGGTAGAGGTAAATACTGACCAGAGAGAGGCACTGCCTGTCAGGAAAATGCATCATTTATTAAATACACAGCTTGACAGACGAGCAAGCTGTCACACAAATCTGTCAATCAAAGTCTGACTCAGCAGACAACTAGACCTCTAGCTGACCTGAGATCTGATTAATGGAGAAAAAATTATACATTGACCAGACCCCTCATAGAAGCCCAAACACGAGAAATGAACAGATTTTAACCTATGCCTTTTGGAGCCACAGCTTTTTGAAGCAGCCTACAGTGGAGATCAGGAGTATTAAAACTTCAAGATACTTCCATAGTGGCTTAAATTTGGAGCAGAGATCCTTGCCCCTTTTGTAAGATAAACAACCATCAAGATCTGAGATTTAACAGAAACAATTTGGTAATATAATGAGCCTGAATCTATGCATGAAAACTACTTTTCAAGTGTTTACAAATAAAAAAAGTTCTCAACCTCACTGATAACCTTAAAAACAATGATCATTTATAAGGATACTCTTATTGTGGTACCAAATTCAATCCTGCTGGGGACTGCCATTTGTTTCCCAATCACTAATGGAGGAGACAGTTCAACCATGTACATGGAGCACCACAATGGAGAAAGGGCAGTGGGAAGTGCATGGAATTCTTAAAAGAATAAAAAACAAACAAACAAACAAACAAAAAAAAACAAACAGTATCAGTCACTTTTTTTTTTTAAAAAAAATCATCCTTTAACCCACACATGTTGCTTTGCCACACACCTGCTTACTCGACCTGCACACACAGTGACACGAGGGTCAGACACCACAGGCCGTTTGATGGAGGTGTGCAACTCCTCTGGAGGAGTGAAAGCAATGCTCAGAGGGGAGGGGAGGAGAGGGGGAGGGTGGGTGCGGAGAGCTGTGCTTCAGTGGTAGCCTGCATGCTTTGCCTGAGGGAGGTTCCTTCACGTTCACACACATATAGACAAAAAACACAAAGATGTCAATCAAACTAATTGCAAATGGTCCTCAATGACACGGAGAGGAGAACTGGAAATGAGATAAAGGTTTTAATCAACTGTGTTTTGAGAAGAAACTCACTAAGCAGCGGCAACAGTGGGGAGCAGGACGTGAAGGAGCTCCAGGCAGAAGCATGTAGATCACACTCACTGAAAAGAGCATAACAAGCTCGGCTCCCTGGGAAAATAAGGCCTGAGCTGCCTCCTATGGTTACAACCACATTTCCTTCAGCAGAACATGAAAACAAAATCCATTAACTGTGTGTCTGTGTGTGCACACACACATATAAAGAAAAAAAACATCAAAGTACTTTTCGTTCTGAATTAAATTCAAGATTTTTTTTTCCTTTCTGTATATAAAGATTTGTCTAATTTTTAAAAACAATACCTTCACATAATACAATGGCAAATCAGTATTGAGATCATCTAAATACTTCAGACCAAAGCATCAATGTAGAAGAAGCACAATGATTTCCAAAAGACTAAATTTAAGGCTATATATTGTCAAAACAAAAGCAGCCTGAAAAAGATTGAAAATTATTTCCTCAAACAAATGTAAAACCTGTCTCATACATCACGTGGAAGATGAAAAAGGCCAAAGTCATAAACATGGAACAAACAAGAACTATATATCTATATGTATAGATATAGAAAAAGATACAGTTGAGCAAAAATAAAGGAGGGGCAGAAGTACTGTAGATTAAATGGGCGAGTATGGAAGTTTATCAGCTGGTGTTGGTTTAGAATAAATGTCAAATGATCCACTATGTGTGGAAGAAATTAAGATTACCAAACATGATAATGCAGACAGAATCCAACAACAATGTACCTGGGAGAGATATTGGTCTTAACTTGAACAAAGGACATTTTCATCACTTTTAGTACACTTTAATGAAGCTGAATGCGGCCGACTGATAAAACTATTGGTCCATCTATACAAGTACAGAGTGAGCATATGTAAACTAGTTAGGCCTCATTATGTCTGCTTCATTAAATCCAAAACACATATTTAAATGAAATATCAGATACATGTAACTGCTGCATTTTAATTGACCCCATGTGAGAGTCGAAGGAAAAAGCAAAGCCACAACTAACACAGACCCTCTTCACCCACTTGACAACAATGTGTACATGTTGCCGAGCGAATGCAGTGTACAGTACAACACAAGGAGTGACCCAATCAATTGCTTACAATTTCTCTTCCCGAACCTTCTCTTAAAACTCTGGGAGTAAATAATAATTCAGAAAAAGATAAACAGTCAAGTACTCAAGTCTGGATGGTCAAATCTCTAATTATTACTTCCTTTTAAGTGTGGAAATAAAGAAAGTGTGGTGGAGATTTTCAGCTAAGTAACCACAGACTTTGAAGAGTGTACCAAGTGCTTACTTTCCCACATACAGTGGAAGTGCTTCACTTTTGGTTTTAAGTCTTCCCCCATTTTGGCTTGCAGATCATCAAAATGCACCTCTGTGGTAAACACAAAGTTGTGTTTCCCTTTGGGAAAAGTTTACAAAGATGGTTGAAGAGCAGGGCAATCTGTATCTCTGCATGTGGTGAAAGATGCTTATCTTTTTTATGGCCTTGCTGCTGCTGCTGCTGCTGCTGCTGACTGCACACTTCCAGTGCTGTCAGGAAGGTTATTCTGTAGTGGGTGGAACATACACAGTCTCGGTTTTGAGGGAGAAAAACATTTGAACAGTAAACATGGCACCTTAACAAAAACCAAAAACATAAAGGAGAGAAAGGAGTTTTTGGTTGAAAAGTTGTCATGTACAATGAAAGGAGAGGAAACTAGTGAGATAGTGCTGTGTGCAGTATAACCCCAAGTTTGAGCTGCTGGTTTTGCTTTCTTTATCACATCCCTGATAAAACAAAATGAATCAACGGGATAAAAAAGTGGCATACAAAACTGTTCCTATCTTCTGTTGTGATTGTGTGGTAATACTTTAAGTTTTGTGTGTGAAGTGAACGCCATCACTGTAATGGTCGATCTGCATTCCCTGACTAAAGTGGATCTTTTTTTTTTGCATTGATCATTCCCCTTGTGTGTGTATGTGTGTGTATTTCTATCTCTCCCTTTCTTGCTGTATCCAGCCTTTGCTGTCCGTTGCCCTCAGGGGGCTGTCAGGATGAAGAACAGGGGAGAGTGGCTGTGTGTCGGTAGTAACAGATCACCTCAAAAAGTCCAGAAATAAAACAAGAGAAGAACAGGTCGAAGGAAGAACAAAAACTCCAAACTTTACCTCCATTGTTTTTACAAAGCTCTTCAAAGGCCTACTTTCTTCAGAATAAAAGGGGAAAAAAAAGAACTTTTGGCCTTTTGTAGACCCTTTCTTTGACAGACTTTCCATTTAAAAACCAGAGCTTTAAAAAAACATAGAAAGATGTAACGCTGAACCCAACATATATACATATATATATATTTATATTAAAAAAACAAAAAAATAAAAAAAAACTGCAAAACTCTTTGATCTACTTTTACTTTACACTGTTTAGCTGCACTGGGGTTTCCCAAAACTGGGACTGAAGGGAATGGCGAGGCAGTACTGGGAATCCTGGACGGCTCTGTAAAAGTGACTGCGCCATGCCTCAGGATCTGCTTACGGCTGGAAAGGTTTGGTTCAGTGGAGCTGAGGGGTGAGGAGACAATGGAGTGGGTGGATCCAGAACTGGATGAACAGTTTTGCAATTCTGAGCTGAAGAAAAACGAAATGCATGCAAAAAAAGAAAAAAAAATTGATGTCCCTCCCCCTTCGTTGGATGAGAAAGATAGCAGCTCCTTGTTGTTGTCGTGATGCTCAGTCGGTGAATCTCTGGCAGGCTTTTTTCCAGCGGCAGGCAGTGCACCACATATCACGGTTCTCCATCCCATACACTTTCCGACACTTCTTCCCCTCACCACGCACTTTCCGGCTGGAGGAGAACACACACAATCACACTCCTTCAGTTTAGTTCTGTCTCAGTAAAATGTACACTGTACGACCAAAGTAGTCAAGTAATTTTATATATACGTAAATACACACACACACACACACACACACACACACACACACACACACACACACACACACACACACACACACACACA
>JAQQZY010000003.1:673982-689933 GCA_030068375.1 Ostorhinchus rueppellii | reverse complement strand
TTTCTTTCTTTCTTTCTTTCTTTCTTTCTTTCTTTCTTTCTTTCTTTCTTTCTTTCTTTCTTTCTTTCTTTCCTTTTAAATCATGCTAACATTTTCAGCATTATCAGACAATTAAAAAAAATCCTTGAAACTGTTATATTTTAAGTTTATATCTTTGTAGGTCTCTGCAAAACCTCCTTCATTTTTTCCTTCTGTGTCTCATAAGATCCATTGTCCAAATCCCTTTATGCTCAAGATGGTCATGGGGAAGCTGGAGCCTGTCACAACTACCAATGGACAAATGTGAGGAACACACTGGAAACTTCATCAGCTCATCACAAGGCTGTAACAAAAATCCAAAACCATCTAATCTTACAGTCAAAATAACCTGTAAAGTACAAAAACAAAAACACTGTTGGTAGCACTTCTCACATACTTCCCTGTTGAATATGAATGGTGGAAAAGCAGGAATTTTTCCCAGTGAGGACCAACTTCTTTTCTAAAAGCTTGATAAATAAACACTACACATAAAAGCTCAGAGTATCTTTGTACTCTGGAAAACTCCACGGGCCAGTGTATGATACCAGACTGTGAGCCAATGACTACAACTGCCCTCTGTTATGCTGTCACTCTCTTTCTCTCCCCCTGTGCTTTCTCATTCTGATGAAAGAATACAGAAGCCTTGGACAAGAGACAATCAATGTGTGGCTGTCTTGTGTTTCATGACATAGAAAATAACAGACTAGAAATCCATTTGAAAAGGAATGTGCTTTGGGAATTAAGTGGCAGAAATCCAAATTCAGCCCTTACCCAGCTGTGCACACAAAACACACATTAAAAATCTAGAGAAAATCCACCACAAGTTCTGTCCAGGACTAACCCTGCATGCAAGAAATTAGAGCCAAAAAACCAAATAATCCAATCTGCCCTCTTTTGGCCCTGCAAGTACAGACCCTACTTGATACTGTAATGTAGCACACCAGCCATGCAGAGATATATGAGTGTAGGGGGGAGTTTCATGAACTGGATGAGCACTTGGATACAAGGAAAAGACAGGGGGACCAGGAGAGAATTAACCTCTGAAGCAGTGCAGAGGCTTCGGTTTCTCTGGGTAGCTATGTGACACCTCCCTCTGTCGTGTCCTCTGAGGTGCAGACCGACCTACAGACAGCAAAGGTTTACAACCGGATGGCTACTGAGAACTGAAGCCCAAAAGGCTTTTGAAAAGACAGCCACAGGCAGCAATAATAAAAAGTACAGATTTTAGAAGAAAAAAACTTCCACTTCCTCCTTAAGAAGTCATGCTGTGGAGCCCTGCAGGAAGTCAGGAGCTTACATTTCCAAAATAAAAAAAAAAAAAAAACATAAAAAGGAACCGAGAGAGAAGAAAGCAATGACTTCTTTTACTCAAAACAATGAGAGGTTTTGCTTCATTGCAGAGGAATGTTTGAAGAATCAGACCAGGATGTGGTCTTACAATAGCACTGTATGAAAAAGTGTTTCTTCTTCTATTTGCCCAAACTGTAAGGTGGGTTATTTCAAGTAGTCATCAGGTCTGCATATGCTCAATACTTTATAGTGCCTTAAAAGTAGCTAATAATTACTGTGTTGTAACCCAAAATAAAACTCAATAACAAGTGCACCGGCAAGTAAATCCACCATTGGAAATAGATACTTATACACTGTGATGAATAACAGTGACTAACGCCCCCCATTTATGCCTGAGTGCTCTCCGCTCAGCTTTCTTGTTCACAATGCCCCAAGACGTTGTTCAAATGCCTCCTGGGAGGCAGCACCGCCCTGTTGAGAAAGGCTAGTATACATATTTATTACTTCCACTTGGACGTTCTGTTAGTTATGTTACCTGGTTTCCACTGAGGAGAGTGTCTCATTTAATTGCAGACATGCATTATATATTTTCAGTGTTAATATTTTTCTTTTTTTAAAATATACTGATATGTACTGTGAAAGTATGTACTAAATGTGCTTGATAACTAGATTAATATATAGCAAAGAATCATATGATACCAAAAATGTTGCTCCATCTCTCAAAAACCAGACGAGATATACAGGTGGCTTTCACATATTTCACACACAATGTTTACAACATTGTGTAAATGTGAACCATATCAGTGTTCAATGTTTGATACATTGTTTCATTCATTCATTCATTCATTCATTCAACAAAACGCAGCTGTATTCATTCTATACACAATATATAGGTTACTTTATACATGAAAAGGTGAAAATGTGAATGATGTTCAACAGAGAGTATGATGACAAACTCTAAGTAAATTATCCAAATAAATTATCACCTAAAAACATCCCATTGGTCTTCCTCCTATGTCCAGCAGAAATTACTCCACTAACAGGGCTAAATACTGAGTGACAGAAGGGGACTTGTAATTTGTTGACCCCCAACCCATAATATCACCCTTGCTGTGTGATATATGTGCGACTGACGCTAGTCAATAAACAACCAACCACACACTGAGGTGAAAGCATAAAAGCATAAGGAGTTTAACAAACACACAGAATCTGGCTCATGATTATTCATATATTTCAGTGCTTCATGACCATCAGTCGGTCCCAAGAAAAACAGAACAACAATGGACAAAGATTGTCATCCATGCACATAATGCAAACCCCACTGACCATCTTGCATCCTGACCACAGGGCCATTTGGACAGTCAGGGTTGGAGAAATGGGGGAGGGGGAAAGAAGGATAAGGAGGGCTGCTGCCAAGAGAGGACAGAATGGAAGACACAAGGAGGGGCAACACAATCAACACACACAGAAACCATGACAAAACCTAAAAAAAGGTGTATTCATTATGCAGACAGAAAGGACAGCAGGGTTGGGGGAGCCAAAAACAATAAACAGAAATAGAAGTGGCAAAGGAAAGACAGAAAGAAAAGGAGACAGCCACCACATTCATTATTATGCACACACCTACACACAAACACATTGCTCCCCAGGGAAGGCTGATGAAATACAAGGCCCTTCAGGCTGACGAGGGACCAGATCCTAACTACAGCACATACCAGAATACAGGGATGAGCAACTGGGCAATACATCCAAAAAACATTGTCACGTTGAACACTATCATTCCAGCCAATATTAATAATTATCACACTACATGTAAGATCATTATTTATTTCAGGTTTAAATTTTAGTTTTAGAGTGCAAGTTGAAGAAGTCAGATGAGCATTTGTGGTTTTAAATTGTTATTTAAAGATTAAACAAGATGAAAATGAATAAAAACATGTCAAAAGTAATGCAAGAGATACACTGCCAAAAAAAAAGTCACACATGCAATATTCTCCTGCACCACCTTTGGTTTTGACTCCAGGAGACATTCACTTAACTCAGCAAACAGTTCTGATCCTTCTATGGGTAAATACTGCAGTGGTTAATAACGTTTGAGCTGGAACAGGTTATTTAACTCTAACTGCAATGTCTTTAACATGTAAAAGATTGGACAATCCCAGGACTGATCAGGATCATCAGGTATGTGACAGAATGGATCAGGGAGAGTCAGACATCATTTTCACACATGGTTTAGCCAACAGAAAGTCCAGACTCTAATTAAGGATGTGATGAAGACTTGATGCAGCGGTCTGATCCTACATCATCGATAATCAAAAAATGAATTCAACCATGGATGGAAAAAACATTATGAATCTTGTTGTGCAACGTTTTTTTTTTTTTGGCTGGGCAGTGTATGAGACGTAAGTGTTTGCCAAGCTGTGGAATATTTTAAAAATCCACAGGTAGAACATCAAAACTATTATAACAATAAGAAATAATTCAAAATGGCTAAAACAACAAAACACTGATGCCTTCCCAACTCTAAAAACAGATGTATATGATGAAAATCCTATGTATTCCAATCTTAAAATACTGTATGTAGTCATAAATATCCTTACCAGTTTACTGCTTAGCACTAAATAAATGCAAGCTCACAGTCATCCACAGATTAGATTCCATGCTGTGGTTACATGCAGGACTCCTGTGCCAGTTCATAAATCACAAGTGATCCACGCACTGTCTAATGTACAAATCTCAGCCTGTCTGTGCATGCTGATGTGTCCATGTGGTTCTATGAACTGAAAACAGGAGCTACTAATCAAGGAACATAATCCATGTTGCTATGGTAACTCTGTCCATCCTAAGGGTTAATGGTTTTAGTATGAGAAATTGATCTATCCTCCCTAAATGGAGAAATTGAAACTGCATAATTTAGTGAGACTCCCCGTTTTCTCATCAGCTTTTCCTTCTCGTATTACAAATATCTGGGTTTTATATCTTTATCCATTCAGTAACGTGTAAGCTGCAGCATTAATATCGATTCCCCCATGTATATATAAAATATGAGACAAATCTTCCAAGCAGATAAGCATTTCCGTACTTGAAGTTTTTCCTGATTCACAGACTTTAACCCTTTCATATATTAATTATGAGAAGGTAAATCAAGATTTTCTTTTTTCCTGAGTGTTTTTATTCCTCTTTAGGCAAAAAAATAATGTACATTTTTTTTATGAACCTATTTTTCATGGAGTTACAAAAATGCCCACTGAACACCATGCACTTCATTTTAGAAGCAAAGAGACATGTATTTATTGATATACTGTATGAAATAAAAACATTTTAACCCCTTAATGCCTGGATCAATTTCCAATTGTGGAAAAAAAAATTTAACTTGCATTTTTTCTTTCAAGTAGACAGTATTTTGGTTGCATTTGGAGCAGGGGGGTTGATGCAAATTTGTGACAATCGGCGTCAAGGGGTTAATGGTGCTAATCTGATGTTTTCTCACATTTTAACATACTCTAATACTAGTTATTGCTCACTTCATGAAGATAATATGCGGAAAAAAAACAAAAAACTTTTTGCTAAAAAAGCCCAACTGTTAATTACAGTTTAATTAGCAATTTTTGCACTCAAACATGCTACTGCAGATCAGGTTCATCTAGAACAGCAAAGTTACAGTAATGTTGTCAATTGCAGTGTATGAGTTGGCTTATATGAAACTAAAACAACAAAATCTGTGAATATACAAGAGCACGCCTTTGAAGAGCTGCCCATCCAATGTAGTACCCTCTATGCATGAAAGGGTTGAGGGAGCCACCAACCATGTATCAGGACCAGCCCTACTCACATTACTTTCTGAAATGTTGATACAATATTTTGGAAAAGCAACATCTCAAACAATGAGAAATAATAATTGGATATCTATACTAAAATGTATCTGTAACAACTATCATGAACATATGGGGCTACATTATGATATGAAGAACACCATATGCAGTTAAACCACGACAAAAAAAAACTTGTCGTATTTGTCAGCTTTATGAAGTCCTTTCAAAAATCCAAACCACCTTTTACTGTTTTTACAAGACAGCAGCGTAGTTTAACCAGAAGATCTGCTTTCAGTAATTCCCTCCAGCAGTCTGTACATCCACAGAGACAGCAACATGTGTCTTATGTCTTCAACATAAATGACAAAACCATTTCTAGTTCCCTCGTCCCGCTCTGACCTTCACTTTCAGTCTGCTGGAGCTTCATATATGTATATATGCAAGTTTTGTGTACACATGTATGTGTGTGTGTATCAGAAAATCTGCCTTCAGTTAATGTCACACGGTCCCATGGGAGGAAACGTTTCCCGTCTTCCAGACCATGACCCTGGGCTCTCCAATGGCCTGTAGATGTTATTCACACACATGGAAATATAACTGAACCAGAAACTCTAGTAGTTCCACTCCTGCTGGACTGTCACAAAGCTGTGACAGAAGAACCTCTGGTAATCTACTCCTCTGATAAATATTTAGCTTCAACTATTAGGAAAGCACGATGACATTATACAAACAAACTGTTTTAATACCCTGCAGTTTAACATCATTTACTTTAAGTTGTCATCATTTTCATAATTTCTCAAAGGCCATGTCTCCTTTTTTCCCCTCGTTCTCACACATTACATGCCCTGTTATCATTCTTCTCTGCCAGTGGCGACAAATGATATTATGCCTTAAAACCACTTGGAGAGGATTCTGTGAGTGCACGTACAAAACGATGTACAAGACATAAAAAGATGCAAAAACGCATAAAAAGTTGTAAGAAGGTAAAGCAACATGGAAATGACCTAAAATTACAATTAAAATTGCACAGTTCATTCCATGGCATTCACCGCCGTGTCGCCCTAATCTAATTCACCCCTTTATTATTTTATTGCATAATATCACACAAAAAAGTGGCCATTGTGACAGATAGGTGTGTGCCATCAATGTCCTCCATCCAGTTTGTTCTTTACTAGGGTTAGCTCTGTTACCAACTCAGACATTCAGATCTCTGTCACCAGGTTTACTGGGATTTAATGAAAAGAATCAGAGTAACTTAGATGTTAGCATTTATATGTATTGTAGTAAATATAGGTCTGTCAGCTGGTCTGCTAATTAGCTTGGTTGGCCGTTACTAGTGTGTTTCACATTTATTAAGAAATTGGGTAGAAACTTGATGCTGTTTATTATCACACTGTTAATGGATGTGATCAGTGGCAGTACATTAAATGGCATGACTGAATTGAAGTTCAAGACCCCAATGCGTGACATCATGTTGGGTTCATTTACTACTTACATATTCGTCTATGGTTTCTCACTTCATCAGAATATATGGGAAGATGCTGCTCATCACTCCCACCAATTAAGGGATTGTTTCACTATATGAAGTTGCCTCTATGTGCATCTATTTTTGGGCAAAAACTGGTTAAAAAAAAAAAAACAACACCTTAAGTGAACAAAACAACTTACACATGAAATTCAAGTAGTTTCAAATTTCGCTGGCTCAATAATCATTTTCCATACGAAATGTAAAAATGTGCATTAAATACACTTATGGAAACACTCTGATCATCTCTTGCAGTCTGCATCTTCATTTGCCCTTTCCCCATTTATTACTATCCCTCTTTGCCAACACAACAAGACAAAAACACACCTCAACTGCTGTTGAATAACCTTACATATTGCTTCTGATTTTCACGGCCCGCTTTGAATTTCACAGAAGCATAACCTTTTTAAAACAAACTACTTTATTTACACTGTTGTTCAGCATTATTTACACTTCTTTTTACTTTAATTCTTCACTTTTATATTCTTACAAATTCAAATTTCTTTTTCTAAAATCAGAATTTTGGGTGTGGAGAAAAAAATAAATAAATCAGGCTGTGCTTGCGTTTTCCTGCTGACCAAGCAAGGGGGGATTGGAATCGTAGCTCCTGGCGGCTGAGCAGGGGAGGGGGGTATTGCCAGGATCAACTTTAATGACAATCAGAGGTACCCTTTCAAATGGTACATCAATTGACCAATCACATCACATAACTTAATGGGTTTTTCCTTATTCCAGACATTTTGAGGTTTTTGTTTACACCTGACATGTTTCGGCGTTCCATTCGCCTTCATCAGAGTGCCACCGGTGGTCGTGTGATACGTCATTTATCAGCTGATTTTGTTTGATGTTTCTGAAGGTGTGACCTTACTGTCAGATTTGACAGGTCGGTCACGCCTTCCGCTGTCCGCTCGCCCCTTCCAAGATGCTGGTCCAGGTGTGAGAGAGCATGTACCCTCCTTCATCCCTGTTGATGGTCCTCAGGGTCCGCGTCCTGATCTCAATGGCCTCCCTGATCCAGCGCTGGTGTTTGTTGTCTTCGGTGCAGATGACTCTGGCCTTTTCCCAGTCCATGATGTGGTTTTCCTGTTTACGGTGGTCTGTGATGGCTGACTTGTAGGTTTCTTGTTGTCCCTTTTTTTTTTTATTGCTCTTGTTTGTCTTGCTGTCTCCTTTTCGCACTCCTTCTTGTGCTGAAACTCCTCCCTGTCTCCCCGATGTAATAAAACTTACATCGAGGAGACAGGGAGGAGTTTAACTGTTCAACTGGACTGGACACAGTGTGTATCTGTGTGAGACACTGCTACCCCAGCTGGAGAGAATAATCTCTTACTCACAACTGTGAAGGCTTTCACTTCCCCATTTCTGAGCGCTTCACCTCTTTCGTCCTCAAGATGAAGAAGAAAAAAAATGCTTTTTCAGGCTTATATCTTTCTTGAACGTGACAAATCACACAATTTCATTTCTATTTCACACCCTCCCTCCACTCTATGAAAACAGGAAGTGTGCTGTCAGTGTAAAGAACATCGCCCATCAGTTAGACACAACTGGCTGCAACTCCCCAAAACCATGACAGCTGCTGCAACAACTGTCCAACAACTGAACATGAAAAGCAAAAAACTCCCTCCCTAACACAACGCTCATTGCTTAGCAAGCAAACATGACTTAAATTTGAACTTAATGAACTAAGCTAAATTTCCTCACAAGACATTTCTTATTCTTTCACATCCTGACAAAGTACTTTTATTTCCATCACTCAAAAACAAGTCCGAAACAGATTAGCTTTTTGACAGTACTGCCGATCAGCTAATAATGAAAAGCTAAAAACACAACAGGCTTATGTAATTGTGCAGCAGAGCAGTTTTTGTGTGACTGAACAAACTGGCCAGGCATGTCAGCCAAATATGTAAATAGATGAGCTCAGAGCGAAAAAATAATGGTTTGCTGTGATGATTTCAAGGATTGTCACTCACATTGTAAGTGACCTTACTGGCAAATACTAGCAGAGCACTGCGAGGGGCTGAACTATTGAACTGTGGGATTTTGAGGCCAAAGGGGCCTATGACAAGAGCTGCAAAGTGTGTGGGCAAACAAAGGGTGTCTGTCTGTTAGGGGGAGCGCATGTGTGCATATATTTTTGAGCGTGTGTGTGTTTACTGGCAACATCCTGGAAAAACAAACCCTCTCTTCTCCGTCATCTTTAACAAGCAGACAAATATTCATCACACACTCCAGATATACACATTCCTGGTTGGGAAAGAATACATATATTTAGCTGTAAGATTTTCAAGTAAATGTTTGCAATGAGAAGAAAGAAAATAAACAGTGCTCCCAAAAGGATGAGATTGAGCTGTTCAAACTCCCTCCACCCTGGAGGCCTGAAAATACTATTAAAATACAAAATAATCACCCATAAATGTGTTGCATAAAAACTGTTACAGTGAAAACCCAATAAAAATAATAATCAGCAACAATTGTGACACTCGTTCAATCAAATGTCTGACCATATTCACACCATTGTGTTCTTCAGAAACAATCATAGATCCTGTATCAAATATAGGTCTGAACTGCAGTCTGTCTGATCCAGTCTATTCTTCCTCTGGGTCTATATTTGAGGTCTTCAGCTGGGGCGCCCAGGGCTCAGGAGGTTGAGCGGGTCATCCACTAACCTAAGGCTTGGTGGTTCAAATCCCGCTATGTCCTAGTGTGTACACACACTGGTGTATGATGAACGTGTGCATGTGTGGTGGAGGGTGGAGGGGCCTTTTGGCACAGATTAGCAGCCATGCTTCTGTCAACCTGCCCCAAAGCAGCTGTGGCTACAAATGGAGCTTACCACCAACAGAGTGTGAATGTGTGAGTGAATGAATAATGTAAAGTGTTTTGGGTGTCATGAAAAGTGCTTTAGAAATTAAATCTGTTATGATTATGATTATTCATTCATTCATTCATCTTCTATACCCGCTTAATCCTCATTAGGGTCACGGGAGTCGCATGGAGCCTATCCCAGCTGCTTAGGGCGAAGGCGGGGTACACCCTGGACAAGTCGCCAGTTCATCGCAGGGCTGAATTATGATTATTACTATTATTATTATTATTATTATTATTATTATTATTATTATTATTATTATTATCCTCCTTGAACTGCCACCTTATCGTGGTGGAGGAATACCCTAATGACCCTAAGAGCTGTACTGTCGGGGGCTTTCTGTCCCTGGTAGTGTTTCCCATGGCAGAGTGGTCTTAGGTGAAGGGCCAGACAAAGAGCGGTTCAGAAGACCCCGTATGCTGAACAGTATCAAGAGACCGAGTACCCGACCTGGAGGGCTACTGGGGCCCCACCCTGGAGCCAGGCCTGGGGTCGGGGCCCGTGTGTGAGCACCTGGTGGCCCACCCTTCACCCATGGGACCCAGCCGGGCCCAGCTCGAACTGGCTACATGGGCTCGTCCCCCCATGGGCCCACCACCTGCGGGGGGATGCAGAGGGGTCTGGTGCAATGTGGATCGGGCAGTAGACCAAGGCAGAGGCTGTGGCGGTCTAATCCCCAGCTTCAGAAACTGGCATTTGGGACATGGAACGTCACCTCTCTGGCGGGGAAGGAGCGGGAGCTGGTGGAAGACGCTGAGTGTTACCGACTAGATATAGTCAGCCTCACCTCAACACACAGTGTCAGCTCTGGAACCCAAGTCCTTGAGAGGGGTTGGACTTTCTCCTTTGCTGGGGTTGTACCAGGTGAGAGACGGAGAGCAAGGGTGGGCTTTTTGATAGCCCCCAGGCTCTCTGCCTGTATGTTGGAGTTCTCCCCAGTGAACGAAAGGGTTGCGTCCCTGCACCTTCGGGTCCTGACTGTTGCCTGTGCGTATGCACCGAACAACAGTTCAGAGTGCCCACCCTTTTTGGAGGCCCTGGGATGGGTGCTGGAAAGCACCCCAAAAGGGGACTCCATTGTCTTACTGGGGGATTTCAACGCTCACGTGGGCAATGACAGCGTGACCTGGAAGGGGGTGTGGGGAAGAATGGCCTCCCTGAACCTGAGTGGTGTGCAGTTATTGGACTTCTATACAAGTTGCAGTTTGGCCATAACTAACACCATGTTCAAACATAAGGATGCCCATCGGACCACTTGGCAACAGGACATCCTAGGCCGTCTGGACACTTGGGTGAAGAGAGGTGCAGAGCTGTCAACTGACCACTATCTGGTGGCGAGTTGGATCAGGGGGAAGACGCCATGCAGACCTGGTAGGCCTAAACGAATAGTGCAGATTTTCTGGGAACGCCTGGCTGAACAGCCTGTCAGACAGATCTTCAACTCACACCTCCAGCAGAGCTTCAACCACGTCCTGGGGGTGGAGGGGGACATTGAGTCTGAATGCGCTCTGTTCCACTCTGCCATCGCTGAGGCGGTTGTGGCGAGCTGTGGACATAAGGTAGCTGGGGCTGGTCATGGCGGCAACCCCAGAACCTGCTGGTGAACACCAGAGTTGAGGGGAGCCATCGGGCTGAAGAAGGAGGCCTACAGGGCATGGCTGTCCTGTAGGTCCCCTGAAGCAGCCAACTAGTACCAGCAGGCCAAGCAGTGCACAGCCATCACAGTTGCCAAGGCGAAAACCTGGGTGTGGTAGGAGTTCAGTGAGGCCATGAAGGAAGAATATCGATTGGCTCCAAAGAGGTTCTGGCAAATCATTCGGCGCCTCAGGGGGGAAGGCGGCAACAGATCCGGGGGACCAGGGGGCAGATGGACCAATCTCCGGGGCGGAAGTCGCCGAGGTCGTGAGACAGCTACATGGCGGCAGAGCCCCATTTGTTGATGAAATCCGACCCGTGTACCTCAAGGCTCTGGATCTTGTAGGGCTGTCATGGTCTCTACAATATTGCGTGGACATCGGAGGCAGTACCTTTGGAGTGGCAGACAGAGGTGGTGGTCCGAATCTTTAAGAAAGGGGACCAGAGGGTGTATTCCAACTACAGGGGGATCACACTCCTCAGCCTCCTTGGTCTACGCCAAGGTGCTAGAGAAGAGGGTATGCTCGGTAGTCGAATCTCAGATAGAGGAGGAGCAATGTGGTTTTCGTCCTTGACGTGGAACTGTGGACCAGTTCTATACCCTTGCTAGGGTGCTGGAGGTGGCATAGGAGTTCACCCATCTAGTCCACATGTGTTTTGTGGATCCGGAGAAGGCTTATGACCGTGTCCCCAGGGGCATCCTGTGGGGGGTACTCCAAAAGTATGGGGTGGATGGTCCCCTGTTGGGGGCCATTCAGTGCCTGTACCAAAGGAGAGTGAGTCTAGTCTGCGTAACCAGTAATAAGTCGGACCTGTTCCCAGTGAGGGTTGGACTCCGCCAGGGCTGCCCTTTGTCACCGGTTCTGTTCATAGCTTTTATGGACCGAATTTATAGGTGCAGCTGGGTGGGGGAGGGGGTCACGTTCGGGGGCGGGAGGATCTCGTTGCTGCTTTTTGCAGATGATGTGGTCCTTTTAGCTTCATCGAGCAGTGACATCCAGCTCTCACTGGGGCGGTTCACAGTCACTGAGGATGAAGATCAGCACCTTCAAGTCTGAGGCCATGGTTCTCAGCCAGAAAAGGGTAGAGTGGCCTCTCCGTGTCAGGGAGGAAGTCCTGCCTCATTTGGAGAAGTTCAAGTATCTTGGGATCTTATTCACGAGTGAGGGTAGGATGGAGCAGGAGGTTGACAGGTGGATCAGGGTGGTGTCTGCAGTAATGTGGACGCTAAACTGGTCAGTTGTGGTGAAGAGGGAATTAAGCTGAAAGGCGAAGCTCTTGATTTACCAGTCGATCTACGTTCCGACTCTCACCTATGGTCACAAGCTCTGGGTAATGACCGAAAGAATGAGGTCATGGGTACAAGCGGCTGAAATGAGTTTCCTTCGCAGGGAGGCTGGGCTCAGCCTTAGAGATAGGGTGAGGAGCTCGGACATCCGGGCGGGACTCAGAGTAGAGCCGCTGCTCCTCCATGTCGAGAGGAGCCAGTTGAGGTTGTTCGGGCATCTAGTGAGGATGCCTCCTGGATGCCTCCCTGGGGAGGTGTTCTGGGCATGTCCGTCTGGGAGGAGACCTCGGGGCCGACCCAGGACACGCTGGACGGATTATATCGCTCGGCTGGCCTGGGAACATCTCAGGATTCCCCTGGAAGAGCTGGTGGAAGTCACTGGGGAGAGGGCCGTCTCGGCTGAAGCTGCTGTACCCACGACCCGGCCCCAGAAAAGCAGAAGACGACGAGTATGAGTTATTATTATTATTATTATTATTATTATTATTATGTTCCTAAAAATCTACCATCATTCCAGTGGCAAAGAAAGCTGTTGCCAGCCTCCATGCATCGCTTGACCTCCTTCAATTTGCTTACCGCCCAAACCGCTCTACGGAGGATGCCATATCCACCACCCTGCACTCAGTCATCACTCACCTGGACAATAAAGACACCTACGCCAGAATCCTGTACATTGATTTCAGCTCAGCATTCAATACCATTATCCCCCAGAGACTAACGGAGAAGCTCTTAACTCTCGACCTGGATATCGCCACATGTCTCTGGGTTCTGGACTTCCTGACAGAGAGACCTCAGTCTGTCCGGGTCGGTAAGAATATCTCAAACTCCATCACGCTGAGCACTGGATTTCCCCAAGGTTGTGTGCTCAGTCCATTGCTGTTCACACTATTAACACATGACTGCGCAGCCACACATGAGGGGGTCCAGATTATTAAATATGTGGATGACACCACAGTGGTGGGACTCATTCACAGAAATGAGGAATCAATGTACAGGGATGAGGTGAAAGACCTAGAGGGCTGGTGCAGAGAGAACAGCCTGCTGCTCAATGTGGACAAAACCAAGGAGATCATCATCGACTTCCGAAGGTCACAACTTGAGCATGCTCCCCTCAGCATTAGCAGCTGCACAGTGGAGAGAGTGGAGAACATCAAGTTCCTTGGAGTGCAGATTTTGCAGGACCTGAGCTGGAATAAGAATACCACAGCGATTGTTAGACGGTCCCAGCAGAGAATACACTTTCTGAGGAAGCTAAAATAGGCCTCTCTCCCCACCAGCATCCTCAGGACTTTTTACAGAGGTGTGGTTGAGAGTGTCTTAACATACTGCATTTCAACATGGTATTCCAGCTGCAGTGTGTTGGACAGAAAAGCCCTACAGAGGGTGGTTAGAGGAGCTGAGAGGGTCATCGGAGTTTCTCTTCCCTCTGTCCAAGAACTCTTCCAGAGCTGCTGCAGGAGCATTGTCTCTGGGGGATAATGGTATTGAATGCTGAACATTGTCCGGGACTCCACACATCCTCTCCATAAACACTTCGAACTGCTGCCATCTGGAAAACGGTTCCGGAGCATCAAATGCAGAACCACCAGACTGATTAACAGCATCATTCCACAAGCTGTCAGGATGTTGAACTGCTGATATGCTCGCACTTTGCACTTTACTATTTATTTTAGTTTTAATTTTAGTATTTAGTTAATTTTAGTATTTAAAATTTTTGTGGGTGGGAGGGAGGGTGACTGCACGGATCCTGTAGGAACGCTTTTTCATCTTGTCTACACTACTGTTGTATGTACAGCAAAATGACAAAAAACTTGATTAATTGACTGACTGATTCCTTTGGTAAAAAGACTAAAGGCTAAAACTGGATCTGATTTAAGTGATACTAATGTCACACAAGCACCACCATCTCCCCACAGTTAATTTTTTGTTGATGCTGCTCTACACATTGCCCTTCACTTCATTATACTGATCCTTTTTGTGTTCTTTTTCCATACACAACAGCATGGGCCCAATCCAACCAGTCTGTTGTTTTGATGGGATGGCCATTCTACAAGACTCGATTGGATGATGCTTTTATTTGTAGTGCAAAATCTCAGACGAATCAACCTCCTTAGACTGTTTTTCAAAAGATGGGAAGGGTGACATGAATTTGGCGCTGAGGGCCAGACTTGCAGAGCTCATGCAAATTCTGCTATTATAGGCATCCAGATGGGCTTTTTTGGGATCCTCTTGCTGTGGCCTATGGGACCTCACTAGAAAAAAAGAGAAAAAGGTAGAGGAATCTGCTGCTGTTTTCCTTCTAAATCACCTTTGTTGTTATATTGAAAGATGAAAACAAGAAATTCATTGGTGTCCTCATCAGTCCACACATGTTGCTACTGCTAGCCATGTGTTCACACTTACGCTGCATTTCCACTGCGTGGTACCGGCTCGACTCTACTCGACTCTGCTTTTTTCATTTCCATTATGAAAAAGACCTGGAATCTGGTATCCAGTACTAGTTTTTTAGTGCTGCCTCCACCGAGGTTCCAAAATGTTGGAACCGAAACCAAAACGTGACGTGTGAACACTGCAGATCACTGACTGGTAAGACAGTTTTCTCTGTAACTGGCCATTTTACAAAACACAGATGCAGAAGTAGACAGTAAATATAGCAATACATGAATCCACATGACAACAGCCCAAAACGGTGGTCAAGGAAATTCAGTCTTTGGTAGCCGACGTAAAAAAATCAAACAAGGCAATGAGTGAGTTTCCAGCTAATCTGAGCAGTTGACACAGAAATAAACATGCTGCATCGAAATATTGACTTGCGCCAAGCCAAGCTAAGCTGCTTCCACGTAGTGGAAATGTGGTCGTGTCGAGTCGAGTCAAGTCGGTACCATATAGTGGAAACGCGGTATTACTGGGATCATTCATGTATGTTCCATTTGCCCTATGAAGGAATTCATACATGCCATGTCCTGATCTGATTAAGGGTATTTAAAAAAGAAAATTACCTCAAATACATGTAAAAAACTTTGAAAAATGATCTTGTTTTCCCATATATATGGAATCTACATCATCCTATTTTTAAAATGACAACTCTAAATGTGCACAACAGAACCACTGCTAGTGTGTGCATGGATTCAACGCTCTATCGCTGTCACCTTGAGATGAAGATTAACATAAGACTGAATGAAATGTAGATAGGAGCTCATCATTATTCAGTGGTGCCAGCCTTCATGTGTTGAATACTCTCCAAGATAAAGGGATTATCAGGCTGGATAGAATAGGATGAAGGATGTCATGAATGTGTGTGAGAAATCCACCGAGGTAATTCATTCTAATGAGATGCAACAGATGCTTAGAGCCACATAAGCGCGTTTGAGCAAATACACATGAATGAGGTCATAACCACAAACACCCAGATAATTTCTCTATCAAAGTTGTATTCCCACAAACATTCATTCATTCATTCATTCATTTTCTATACCCGCTTTATCCTCACTAGGGTCACATGGAGCCTATCCCAGCT
>JAQQZY010000003.1:563699-577526 GCA_030068375.1 Ostorhinchus rueppellii | reverse complement strand
ACCCCCCCCCCCCCCCCCCCCCCCATGGAAACAGTCACACCTCCAGCCTTTGTGAACAAAAACACTGAACATTTTGGGTAAAACATTCTTTTCATTGACGTCCTAAAATAGCAGCGGACCCCCCGGGGTGGGACAGTTTGAGAGATAAAAGCCCCCGCCTGGGGCAGAGCATGACGCTGGTCGGCCCCTCCCCCTCCCTCGCTGCTGTCGACACTGACAGACGCAAAGTTTTAATGTTTGGTGAAAATCTCCTGTTAAAATGACAGACGCCTCAGATCAGACGCATGAAAATCAATAATCAATATGCAGCCGATACACAGCTGACACGCCTCCTGTCACACACGTCTGCTCAAATCTGACAGGTTTGGATTCGGTGCATCTCAAAAATACTGGCTTTGTCCCTGGAGGCAGAAATAAAACCATGAAAATTAAGAAAATCAAACAAAGCCTTGGCGTGAATAAATAAATCCGTGATTCGATATGTGGAAAAGATGGAAAATGTCAACTTTATTTATGGGATTTTCAACAACAAAACCAGACAATAACTAATAAACTGTAATAAAATTAAAAAGCTTCACAACGGCTCAGTGTCTAAAAAAACAACTGAAATTCAATCAAAAATGTGAATAAAATGTCAGACCCGTTTTTTCTGAAGTCGTCTGTTGATCCTCGTTCGTTCAAATACGTGTTGATGAGTTTTTAACGACGCCAACTTTCTCGTTTTGATTCTCATTTCCTGAAACAAATACGACTCAGACTAACTCTGAAACTAATAAAACCTCCGAGCGTTTCACGACAAAAACCAAAGTAAAGCAGTGAACTTTAAAAAGTCCAGAAGTGAAATGAAAAGTCAAATAAACACGGACGCAGAGTGAACGTTCAGCTGCCACACACTAAAGGTCTGGTAACAGACTCTTTACTAAGCTCCGCCCCCCCTTAGTTACTGTGGCTACCTTTAACCAGCTTCAGCCCCCGGCCAATGAAAGGACAGCGTCAGTGAGAGACATTTAAAAGGAAACTTCTGGAAAAAGAGTTTCACACAGAAGTCCAAATAAAGGCGTTTAGGAGCTTCGTTAACAGTAACATTCATTTATGTCATTTTGTAAATTTAGAGGAACAGAAACCTGAAGCTAAAGCTAAGCGTTAGCTTCGTAAGAGCCTGATACAAACAGGACAAACCCATAAAATAACGTTGGTCTCATTTCAAGGCTGCAAATGGAACATCAGGGGTTATTTTAAGCTAATGTTTAGTTTCTACTCCTCGTACATTTCCTGGTCTGTTTTTGACTCATTGCTCGCTAAAGCCAACCTGAAGCTAAGCTAATGTTATCCTGCTTTTGTGTTTGTTTATATCCCTGGATTATTGATCACATATCAAGGGTTTGATCCGTACGTTGGATTTAATAAAACACTAAGGCTAATGTTCGTTATGATGCCAGTTTGTTTGGACTAAACGTACACACTGAATTTGTCCACATGGTTAATAAATTGGACTGACCTTTGACCTTTGACCTGAGCTAATTTACATGAATTAAAGTTCTTGTCGTTCAATCACACAACAGCCAGGACGGTCAAATTTATAAGAAAATCTGCATTTTTACACATTTGTGTCCAATTATTCTGCTAATGCTAATGCTAATGCTAGGTACTGTGTGTAATTTACATGCAGACTGAATTTCCCTGCATGGGTAATAACGTGGGTTGACCTTTAACCTTTGTAGCTGATAGTGTGGAAGCCGGAGCCAAACATGCCTAGGTGCAGCTCAGTCCCCCCGTGAACAGGAAAAAAGCCACATTTTAGACTCATTGGACCAAATCCTCCTGTTCAGGCTGTTGTTCTGTTCCGTTCTTTCTCTCGTGCATCAGACATAAAAGCTCTTATTTGGTCCAAGATGCTGCAGATTTAAAGGCGGCTCCGCTGCAGAAGGCGTTTGAAAGGTTTTCCAGCGCTGCTCTTCCAAACTCCTCCACGTCCACCTCTGAGCTCACGCCCACACAACCAGCCCCAGCGTTCCTGCTCTTCACAAACCGTTTCATCTCAAACACGTTCATGCGCCGCTTTCATCACTGAAACGCCAGCGCGCCGTCGCCGCACGTTTTTCAACGTTCTGCTGGCGTTCTCCAGGTGGGCGGAGCTGCCGGGCGTCCGTCGGGCTGCCAGGCGTGTGGCTCCGGCGCCAGGTTTTATTGGATCCGAGCTGGTCCAGATCCGTTTGGCTCCGGGATCACGGAGCGTGGCGGCCGAACAGTGGAACCCACCGAGCGGCGCCTGGCGTCCGAAATCAGACGCCACATGAAAGACGTGGACGTGAAGAAGCCGTCCAGACGCAGAAGTTAGTGACGAGACATTTAACGGAAACCGATTTGGTGTCAGAGCGGAGCTGGTTCCTACAATATATACGAAACAAATATTAGCAATACATCAAGTTTAAGAAATATATATGCACATATTCAGAGCTTCATATGTATTTATACACTTATATAAAAGTCTAAATATATAAAGATATTAAAATGCTCTATTAAACATAGAAGAGTCATTTGCAGTGCAGTAATATGTACGAGACAAATATTATCAATTTGATCATTAAAGAAATACACACGAATAAATGTGCAAAAATGTTGTAATTATAAGAGTAGATCAATAATTATAAAACAGTAAAAAAAAAACAGCAATTACATAATAGAAAGTACTAGTGGAAATAATAAAGTAATAATAATAATAGTCATAATGATAATAATAATCTACATATAATTATGTGCTTTTATGGTGGAATTCTAGTCATAATAAATAATAAATAAGTGATATTTGCTCAAATCTGACAAAAATGCTCCGTGTCCACAGACAAATAAAAGCTTCAGAAACAGTCCATTTGTCAAATATGTTTGGATGAGTTTTTAATCATGCAACACTTTTCACTTTCCTCCAATCACCTCATTTTAGAAAAAAACCCCAATAAAAACTAAAGTAAAACTCAACAACCTACTTCAAAAATAAGTGAAAGTAGATTAAAAAACACTCGGTTTATGCTTCGAAAAAGAACAAAAGAGAAACCAGCGAAAGTTTGGAACAAACTCATTAAAATAACATTAAAAAACAAGGTTTTATGAAAAATAATGAATATGTGAAAAACTGTTCCTAATTTACGTCGTATTCTTGTTGTTTTCCTCTTAATGACATAAAAACATGGACATTTATTTTTTAGTTTATTATTGTCTTTGTCTGGTCATTTGTGCGTCCACACTTTTATTTTTATGAACGTGTTTTTGAAAAAGACCCAGAAATCTGAAAAAAAAAACCCAGAAAACCACTGAACAGAAGAAAAACTGAGCAGAAATCTGTGATTTATGGTTCGAGGTATAAAAACAACATGAGAATGAACACATATTAGAGAAAATTGGTTCCCAGTTATTTCATTTGAACAGAAAAAACCCTTTTATTCTCTTGGATTTTTCTTTTTCAGACTCAGTTGTGGATTTTGATCATTTGTGAGGTTGAAGGTGAAATGACCAGCGATTAAAACCAACAGTGAAAGCCTCTGAAACGGAAGTTTAGTGGAAAAAACGCACTGAACTGATGACAAGCGGTTTTCTTTCTCTGCTTTTTCTAGATTCATGTCTGAATTCTTCAGTTTGATATTTGGTTCTTTTGTTTTTGCAGAAGTTTCTTCGATATAAATACGGAGCTTTTCTGATCCTTTCCAGTGGGTTTTGCTCATTCATCACTTTTCCATCCATTCAAATGTAAAACCTGTAAAAACAAAGCAAACACCATGAACATGGAAATAAGACGCACGTTTGAACGGAGAACAGATCGACTCCTTCACTCAGGATTAAAATCACAGAAAGAAAGTCAATACAAATAAATAAGGATGTGTTGTTATTTATCAGAAGTGTGTGATTAGAGGGAAAAGAAGAAGCTTCACACACACATACACACACATATATGTGTGTGTGTGTGTGTGCGTCAGGTTGTGTCACATGGTGTCCTATTTCCCATCAGTCTCTGGGCTTAGGCCGACGCCCCCTCCTGCCTCGACAGTTGCCTTTTAATCCCCTGCTTTTGTTTTGTCCTCCGTTTTCAGAGCTCCTGTGAATGTGGCATTTTTGTGACAGTTTTCCATGTGTTTTTTTCTGTGTCCACTTCAGGTGCGACTGGGATTTCCCGCCGCCGCCATTGTCGCTGCTGCTGGAACGTAAAGGAGGAAAAAGTCTGACGGAGCAACAACAACAGAAGAGTTTTTCTTTTCTTTTTTCATTTACTTTTACATGGTTTTAATCTCTTGATTGTGGCGCCACAGATTACACACATCCTCCTCTTCCTCCTCTTCGTCACATCAGAGGTAATCTCAACCCGAACCCCACCCCCCTTTGATGGCACCGCCGTAGCACATTTTATTTTGGCGTAAACTCCCAAATTGAAATCTGAAGCGTGTGAGGAGAAATTCAGGATCACGATCTGTGAAGATAATTGAAACTTCCCTCTCGTACCGACAGCGAACGCAGCGTTCATTTCTTTTCATTATTCACAGCGACGTGAGTTTGACAATCGACAGAACAACGAGACCAAACACAAACGGCATCAGGAGAAAAAACAGCGAGATAATCGACAGGGGTGTGAACGTGACCCCGGTTTAAGGTGGAAATTAGTTCCACCTTAAACACAGAATAATCTGAATAATGAGCTTCAAATAAACCAACTGCTTTTACATTAACGATCAGTATTTAATCAAACACCACAAATGTGTGTTAGAACTGGATTTAGACGAAGAAATGAACAGATGTGACGTTAAAAAGGTGAAAGAAATGAGAAGTTTGGATGAAAATAAGCAAAAATGAGGCAAAAACTTCCACGTTTTGGTCAAAACTGTGACGAAAAGACAAAAACAGAGAATTAAAACGAAACTGAAAATAATAAAACTGGATTAAACTGCCCTTAAAGGGACAGTCTTTTCCAAACTGATCTCAGACCAGTTCATCCGTTCTTATCGGAGCGCTCCACAGCCGACTTCCTCCATTTTATCCGCTTAGAAAATGGCTCCGTTTTCTTTTCCGTACCCAGACTGGGGTCATTGAACTCCTCACGGAACTATTTAAACAGTGAAAACATGGACGTGTTCGGCTGCTTCTACCTTCACGTCTGTTAGATTGAGCTGAAGGCGAACAGAGGAGCGCCAGGTCTGGATCAGCTGGTCTGAGATCAGTTTGGGGTGTTCCTTTAACTCCCAAAAGTTTACGCTCACAAACATTACATGAAAAAATATGGCAAAAAAAGTCCATTTTACATCAGATTTTCACGTCAAAACTGTGACAAAAAGATAAAAGCAGAAGATGAACATGTTTAAATGACTTTAACCAATTCAATTCACAAAACATGTCAGATGGAAACGATGGAAGAAACGAAAAGTTTGGATAAAAATCAGTGAAAATAAAACAAAAAGTTCAGATTTTCTTTTTTCAACATAAACCCTCGATGTTCTGTTCAATATAATGGAACGTTTAGATAAAAACTCTACTTTTCCTGATGATGTCGTTTCTTGTCTGACACAAAAACATCTGTTTTCATCTTCGTCATTTCAGTCGTGGGTTTTTTTTTCATCTAATTAAATTTTTCAGGAAGGTTTTGTTTGGAAAACGACCCCAGATGTGTCGTTGGACTCGGCTCCGCCCATCTGGAGCGTTTACGCTGAGGAGAACTCAAGCACATTTTA
The DNA here is from genome assembly GCA_030068375.1 of Ostorhinchus rueppellii. Classification (NCBI taxonomy): domain Eukaryota; kingdom Metazoa; phylum Chordata; class Actinopteri; order Kurtiformes; family Apogonidae; genus Ostorhinchus; species Ostorhinchus rueppellii. The sequence continues at coordinate 571,818 of JAQQZY010000003.1, read as the reverse complement.
GTTTATCTTGTATTGAATGGGTCCCAAACTGAAGCGTCTGTATTTAGTCATTTGGTTTCACACACACGTTGGTGTCTGATATTTGAACGTCGGAGCTCAAACAGGACTGGCTTCGTGTCCACACGGGTGGAGGTCTCATGGATTCACCGCCAGTCCTCTTTATTTTGTGTTCAAATTCACAGACTTTGTTTCTTCTCGTCTGAGCTGAAAACACGGTTTGGAAACTGAAGAACATCTGGTGTCCAAAGTATTTCCATATTCCTGCGTGTTCTTCCACAACAGAAGCAGTTCGTGCGTTTGAATGATTTTTATTCATTTATGGATTTTTTTTTCTTTTATGAAAAACAAACATGTTCAGAGTTAAAAATAATAATAATTAGAAAAGCACAGACCTCCACCAAGGTACCGTTTGTTCTTTCCTCCACTAGATGGAGCTGAATGACCTCGTATGCAGCTCAGTGCCGTCATGCCCTATCTGCCAATGACAAAGAAACCTGTCAAACCTTCTGGGTCCAGACGCTGATCCGGATCAGCACCAACGTTTAATCAGCTGTTCCACGTCCCATTAATAACAATTCCTGAAAATTTCATTCAAATCTGTTTAGAACTTTTCAAGTTATTTTGAACAAAAAGAAACAAACAAACAAACAAACCAGTAAACGCTGGTAAAAACAGAGGGAATAAAAACACTGAAATCCCTGAATTTCATTCCAGAAAAAAACCTTTGTTTGTTTTGACTTTTCAGGTGGATTTTATTCCTAAAAACCTTCCGTCGTCTTCACTTTTTTTTTAACCACATTTAGTTTAAAACAGTGAAAATATTGAATCAACTTTTTGTCTGATTTGAACAAACTGTTGGTTTCATTTTCAGATTCAGTGAAGCGTCTTTATTTAAACACTTTTTTATACGAGATAAAAATAGTCGTTTGAACTATTGTAATAATATTTCGTTTGAAACTGTTGACCATAAAGTTTTAGTGAAACTGAAGCTTCTATATTTTGTCTTAAAACACGTTCAAACCTTAAAACCCTTTTAATTTGTTCTTTATTTTATCTTTTGTCTTTTGTCAGAGTTTTTAATAATATTAACTTTTTTTTTTTTACATTTTTATTGTTTTATATTAATGCATTTTAATGTTATTTTCCGAATAACCTCTTTATTTCTCATATTTCCTTTTGGACAAAAAAAACCGTTTGGGTTTTTTCGTTTTCTTTTTAATTTAACAAAATGTTGAATAAGTGACAAAGTGAAGCATCTTTCATTTGTCTTAAACGGGTCACAGAAAAACAGAAAATTCCACCTTATTACATTTTATTTCAGCTTTTAGATAAAAACAATAAGTAAATTAAATGTATATATATATATATATATATATATATATATATATTTGTCACAATAAATAAAAAAACACATTTGTCTTTTGTCACAGTTTAAAAAAAAAGGAGACAAAGTCCTGAAGTTCTTCTTCACCTTCCTTCTTAGTTTCAATCTGGGAGTGTGTTTTATTTATTTTCCCGTTTTTTGTACAATGTTTTGATTGAATTATGTCATTTTCTATCCGCGTTAAATCGTCTCTCGTTGGTTTTCACTGTTTTTTTTTTCTTTGTTTTTTCGTCTTAAATCCGTTCTGAGGTTAAACTTCGCACGTCCGTCCTGTTTTGGGTTTTTTTTGTTTGTTTGTTTGTTTTTTACGGGGGATCGGCCGGTTCCGAACTCGGACGTTTCCATGGCGATACTGTGTTGCCATGGAGATGTGAGGATGAGGACGAAGAGGAACCGGAGCGCTGAACGTGTGCCTGCAGCAGCAGAATCTGACTCTACAGACGAACGACAGGGTGGATCTAAAAAAACAACAAACAAACAAACAAACAAACGCCGAGTGCCAAAGCTGGGATCTGCTGCATTCTCACTACACTTTAAAAAAAGGGTTCTTCTTCTTCTACATGTAAATAGACGTATATGTTGGTTTGTTTTTCCTGTGTCGCTACAGATTTGTACAATTTTGCAGGAAAAATTTTGTTACATTTTGTAAAATTGGGAGCAACTCGTCCCCCCGAAGCCCCCCCACGAACAGTCGATTTGATTTGATTTTTTTTTTAATCCTCTCTTTCTCTCTTGGCTTTTTTTTCCTCCATTGAACTTTGGTGAATCCAGTGCCGGTGGTGTTTTTTGCGTCTCCTTCTCCTCTTTTTTTGTGTTTTTTTGTGCAGAACCAGAGTGGAACCACAACAAAACACACACACTAAACGGACCACGTTGGCAATACTTCAGTCGCTTCGTCTTCATCTCACCGGCGCTGGACTTCCGCCCGCCACCTCCCCACTGAGAGGAGGAGGAGGAGGAGGAGGAGGAGGAAGGGGGGGCGGGGCTTCGCTTCACATCAAATCAGACTTAACAAACAAAACACAAAAAAAGCACCTTTGAACCTTTTTTCTTTTTTTACTTGTGCTGAAGTGAAGTCAAGTGCTATTATTATATGATATGATATGATATTATTATTATTATTATCATTATTATTATTATTATCGTAGCCACTCTGTCTGGAACCCTTTTTTGAAGAAAGCAAAGGAAAAAAAACTGCAAAAAAAAGAAAAAGAACAAACTCTTAAAGCCAATCTGCACTTCTGGTTCCGACGAACATGCTTGTACGACCAAGTGACTGTCGTGGATCTTTCTTTAAAAATGAACAAAATGAAACAAACAAGAAAAGACAAAAAAAACAAACAACAACAACATAAAGCAGTTAAACGGTAAAAACGCAGAAGGATTCGACGGTAACGACGACACACCCACACCTCCATCACGCTGCCTGAAATCCCTCCCTTTCCCTCCACGTCTTCTTCTTCTTCTGTCGTTTTATTTTCTCTCTCTTCCTCGTCGTCCTGCACATCATCATCATCATCATCACACACACCTGTAATAAACAAGCAAACAAAAAAAAACAAATAAAATAGACTTTTATTCAGTACATAACTACATGTTGGCTCGGTAGGTTTAGTTACAACTAGTTCCATTCCGACAAAGAAAAAAAGACTAATAGTAAAAACAGAATATGAGCTTCTTTATGTATCGCTTCTGCCGCTGTAGTGTCCTGGTCAGATTAAAGATGATAAGACTACATACGTATATCTGAAATACTGTATCTACAAATGCAAACCAGGGCTGGCCTCCGCCCACCGGCGCCTCCGCCCACCGGCGCCTCCGCCCACAGCTTCTGCTTCTGTCCACGTTAAAATAAAAAAAACCCAGAGACGGGAGGTGGACGCAGCCTTAGAGACGCTTCCAAGAGACTTTTATTTTTGACAGTGTATAGATTTAATTGAATATTTTTCTGCAGAATGGTTGAATGTATTCGCTTCGAGGTGTTCAGTGAATGTCGTGAATGTTCGAAGAGGAAGGAGTCGAGAATGTGAAGGAAAAAAAACACAGCGGTTACAATTCAGGAGTTTTAGAGCAGTTTAATAGAAACGAAAGCCTGAGGATCCGAACGACGGCGTCATGTGAGAAAGAAACGGTGGAATGAACCATGACGCGTTTCATCCAATGACCAAATAAGGAAAGTTCGGAGAACCTTTTCAAAATGATGAGATTTATTTTGACAAACTTCAACGAAACATTGAAAAACTGAAATTTCTCAAAATGATGAGAAACTTTCTCAGAAAACTATGAAAATCAATGAAAGCTCTGAGAAAGTTTCTCAAAACATTGAAAAACTTTCAAACTTCTGCAAAATCCACATCAATAATAATCATGAAAAACTGTCAATGGATTAAAAAAACCTTAAACTGAATTTTAAACAGCTTTCACAAAATATGAGGAAAAAAGAACTTTCAGAACATTTTCAGAATTAATGAGGAAATTTGTGACAAATTTTCTCAAATTTATGTAATTTTTTTGAAAATGATTAAAACAACAAAAAAAATCTGAATATTGAGAAACATCCAACATTAGTAGAAAAACTATTTCATAATTTGGTCAAAACAAAGAAAATAAACGTCCGTTGAATTCAAACATTGAAGGTGGACGCTGTCGATGCGTGAACGTCCACACGTCGTTGGTTCCTGCCTTTTCCGTTTTTTTCTGAATCTCCACCAGCGTAAACGACTCCTTCCTCTGGTTCTTTTGTTTGTTCGTGTTCGTGCTCGTGCGTCCGGTTTCCCCAAAGCATCACGACTTTATTATTTCACACCAAACGGCGGCGGCGGCTCCACAACCGGACGTTTACGACTGTTTAGAAAAAAATCACCAGGAAAAGTGAAAGGTGTGCTTTTCCTCAGCTGGCTTTTATCCGTGACCTTCATAAACCGTATAAATGTGACTTTATTTGTGGACAAAGTTGTGAATTCAGATATTTCTTGTTGGAGTTTTGTTGACGCTGCTGGATTTAATGAGGTTAAATCCAAATGAAAATAAGTTAAAGCAGCCATTTGACATTTACTTTGTCGTAGAATGTTAGAATTCAACAGAAAATGAGGTGTTTTTTTACCCAGAACTCGTAGATTTGAGACGGGAAGCTTTTATTTTTCGATGTGAAGTCGTAAACGTGCGTGTGTTATTGGTCGTTTCTTGAGGACGTTTCAGCTCAGATAAAGAAATCCAATCTGAAAGTCCACATTTTGTTTTTTAGCTTTAAGCAGTTTAGTGAAATGGACCTGAAGATCAGACTTTATTTAACATTTATATCAACGAACATGTGCAGACGTGAACAAAGAGTGAATGTATTTGAGGAAAAAACCAACCAGAAACTGGAAAAAACAAGGAGAGACAAAGAGACGTGTGATGGAGATGAAACTGACCTTTGCAACACGGAGCCTCGACACCGACAGCTGATGTGAAGCATCTTTTCAGACATAATTTAACCTTTGAACTCAAACGAGCTGCTCTTTAAAGCATCGGTCGGTTGGGTTTTCTTCTGTGCAGTGAATTCATCTGTTTTGTCCTATTGGTTTGTGCTGCTAAAGGTCAAAGGTTAATTCACTTCATTCAGTCTGTCCAGCACCTGGCGTTAGCATTAGTATTAGCATTAGCATTAGCGTTAGTATTAGCGTTCGCTGCTTTTGAAGATGCTCCGTAACTGTAAACTCCAGAGAATGAACGCACACAGACGTGTTTTTGATGCTTCTATGACTTTCTGGAGAAGCAGAGGTCAGAGTCTGTGCTGATTTTAGTCAAATTAGTTTTATACTAAAACAACGTTGGTTCAGTTTGAGGAGAAACGTCACCATAACTATGAAAAATATCCTCAAAATAAGTAGAAAGATGGTGCAAAATTTAGTCAAAATGATGAAAAGCTTAAAAAGATTTTGAGAAACTGTTCAAGTCATAAACAGAAGAGTTTGAAGGTGTTTTTTTCTGTAGATCAGTTCGATAAATCCGACTGAATTCACTGCTGCTCAGAAACCGAACCCTCCTTAAAGCAGCTCAGACGTGTCCCTGGTTAAAGCCGCGTTCGGCCTGTTCAGGGCGTTTGTTTCCTCCAGTTTTTGTCTGACAGGCCGAGCTCAAACCGGTTCCACCTTAAACTTCAGGGTTTGAATCCGTCCCGGTCTAAAGCCGACTCCAGGTTCGGACATTTGATCCGACGCGTCAGGAATGGAACCTCCTTTTGTCGCTGCTGAACTTGAATCCGAGGTTGTTTCAACGTGTAGAAACAGAAGATGCTGGATGTGAAGAAATGCTTTGAACCCATAAAGACCCAGGCTGACGTCTGTGTCCCCGCCCACTTTTTCTCGTTCTTAAATGTTTTATCAGCATTTCCAGGGATATTATCTTCTTTATTTATTTATTTTTTCCATGTAAATCCTTTATTTTCTATATTTCCTTCTTCGATCCTGTAGATGTTCATTAAAGCTCAGATTAAAGTTGATGTTTATTCTATAAAAACACATCAAACTGAAGAAAAAGACTTTTTCAGCAAACTCTATCATTAACTGAACATAAAATCAAGAAAATCCATCGACTGTTATTTATGAAACTCCATGGACGGAACCTGCACACAGGCTTTAACATTAGTGCGTCATCTGCAAAACAATGACATGGGATGTTGTTCTTTGTAAAAATCGAACACTGGGACAGTGTACAGAAAGAAAACCGGATCCAGAACAGAACCCTGAGGCACCCCAAAGCCTTGGAATCCACCTGTTATTGTCTAAAAACACATGAAACTGAACAAACATGAACTGAACGTAAACCCAGTGTGTCCATCCACTGGTTCTGATCCAACTCCATGGGTTTTACTGGTGAATCAGTGTTGGAGAAGATGATGGTGTTTCCATGGTAACTATGGAGCCTCTGAATGTCCAAATATGGTCATATCTGATGAGCCTGAACAGATGAAGAACTGTATTTGACACCAGTTATTGAGACTGAATAGGATTCATGGGTTCAACAGTTCAACAGTTCCAGTGGTGCTTTTGGGTCTTTATGGGTTCACTTCAATCACATGTTTTTGTTGATGTTGAACTGTGCGGAGACGCTGCTGTTGGATGCGTGCGTTTGTCCGTTTTCCTTCTAAACAGTCGTGGCGTGGCGTCGGCCTCACTCTGAATGTACCCAAACCCTGCAGTTCCAGTGTTTTTTGGGGAAACCCGGCGCTCTCCGTGGCGTTTTCGGGGGTTGAGGCCAGCCCTGCTTCTTCATAACTGAGGTTCTGCTTCTTCTTCTTCTACTGCTACTATCAAACAACCAGCCCCGGGCGCAGAAACAGGCCGCAGCGCTTTCAGCCGCCGCCGCGCGGTTCACGAGGCGCGTCGGGTTCTTACCTTCTTACCAGCATTTGTAAAAGTGGGAGCGTCAGGTTTTTGTTTGCGTTCAAAGAGCGTCTGGTGGCCGCCGGTCTGTCCCCGACAGCCGCCGGTTTGTGTTTCTGTGTTGATCGAAAGGCTTTCACGCTCTGTTTCTGTCGCCCAGGTCAGCAAAACAACCTGTTGATGTCTGCTGTATTTCAATAAAACACAGCCTTTTGAAAGGGTCGACCCTGCGCTGCTGCCTGTGTGTCGTCTGTTTCTGCCTCCAACAGGAACCACCGAAGAAGAAGGAAACGCACGAAAGGACGGTGAGTTTATGACAGTGAAGGTTCAAGTCCAGACCTGCATCAGAAAAACAGCTTCTACAACACCAGCAGCTGTCAAAACAAGGAACTGTTCTCTATTCTGAGAAGATTTGTCCAAATGATTTTCAAATTGTAGAAAACGATGAAGCCTGTGAAAAAAATACATTGAAAAAATGTATGAAAATGTCACAAATTTTGAGAAAATGATGAAACATTTTCTCAAAATTTAGAAAAAATCCAAATGTCGTCACTGAAAAAACATTTGTTATGGTTTGAAAGGATCGTTTGCAGTTTGTACGACCGTTTATTTAGTGAAATATGTGTCAAATCTGGTTTATTATTGTTTAGTGAATGATTTAGTTTGAACGAATGTTTTATTTCAGATTCATTAAAAGATAAAGTACAACCAACAACAAAAGAAAATTAACATAAAAACCAGTTTATACTATTACACAAAATAAAGTATTAATATCCTTTTAGTGTTAATTCTACATTAGAAAATGAGAAAAAGCATAAACTGTTATTAAATGTTTCCTTTTATTCGAATATTATAATCCACTATATATGTGTTCACTTTAAATCCATATAATGTCATTTATAATCATATACAATTTTCCATATAATTTATATTTGATCTCAATTACAGATTTATTACAAACATATTCTTCATATTTGGGATCTAAAGGTTGAACTGATGATTAGAAAATAAATAATAATCATAAATGTAAAGCTCCTCCTTAATCAGCTGTTAAAGTGGTTTGAATAAAAGCAGTCGCTGATGCGTCAGCTCTGAGGAAACGTGTCCAAAACAGGCTGATGTTGCAGGATTTCCTCCGTGGACGTGAAGAAAAGGTTTTCAGAGGCCGGAGCAGCGTTTCATTCAGCCCTGGAACAAATTATTCTGTTCTTTGTGTAAATGTGTGGCCCTCAAAAGAAAGCGTGTCAAAAAGAATCCATACGCAGCCTCGAACCGAGGGCGCCGCAGTCGACCCCTGAACGCATCATCCTGCTCAAACAGCCCTGAACGCATCATCCTGCTCAAACAGCCCTGAACGCATCATCCTGCT
>JAQQZY010000003.1:441524-456173 GCA_030068375.1 Ostorhinchus rueppellii | reverse complement strand
AGTAGCTGGGATAGGCTCCATGTGACCCCCGTGACCCTAGTGAGGAGAAAGCGGGGATAGAAGATGAATGAATGAATCAATGAAAGTGGGCATTTTTCAGGTTATATTTGGCACAAAATGTACTTCAAAATGTGCTATTTTAAAAGAAACATATATTACATTTAATTAAATATATATTGTTTATTTACAAAGTTTCAAATATATAAACAGACCTTTGCCACAGGAACAGATTTTGCCTCATGTTTTTTTATTTTTTCAATCGAAAATTCTGAAGTGAGAGTTTGGGATACTGGGATAAAAAAAAGTCTATTTCAGCAGGTCCTTCACTGGAAAAAATTTAAGAAGTACTGGTCTAAAAGGACCCACATGGACCCAATCCAAGCCCCTGAAACCGGATCAGATCAGACTCCCCTCAAAAAACAAACAAACCCCCCCCCCAACAAAACACAGACCAGACCCTCATGTCAGTGTAATGTTCCACAGTTGCCTTTATTTACAAGGTCATCCACAGTATTAATTAATAGCAATAAGGTAAACAGAATAGCTTGTGACATTATTACATTGTCATTATGTTGTGGTCCAGCGGGGGGCGCTGTGAGTCCATCAGCGTCCCGGTTCCCCCTCTCAGATTTAATCACAGAGAACACATTAAGAGGACGAGGAAAACCACGAAATGAACAAACAAATTTATTCTCAAGGTTACAAGTGCGTCGTTCATACAAAAAGCCTTTTAGAAAATGCGCCGTGGTGCGTTCAAGTACCACCGGTGAAAACGTCTGCACAGTCAGAGTCACCAGCGTCCAAATGAACCGCACACTTCAGGCTGGTCCGAGTCCTCGTCCACTCTGCAGTGGGTGGCTTTTGTGTCTTAATGGCAGACATTTACCAGTTGGCTGTGAAAGCGTTTGCAGGACGACCTCCGCTCGGCCGTTTCACTCCAACACCAGCTTCAGCGTCTGCACCAGCGCTTTACGCCACACACTGGGATTTATGGGCTCATTTAAAGGACCCCAACGCTGACTGTTACACATTTTACACCAAGAAACATGTCGGTCAGAGACACACCAAGGACCTGAGGACGGTCCTGATACGACTGAGGAGACACAAAAACAGGAGCGCAGATGCTGAAGTGAGCAGATACGGTCGTGAACGCGGCTGAACACTAGTCTTTGGCCTTAAGGGGAGCTCACAAACCTCAGGTACAGCCTTTACAAAGACCTCACATACTCTAATGGCACCGACTGGATCGTTTTTATATTATTAAGAATCAATACTTATCCCATAAAGACCCAGTGCTACTTTTGTGGCAGTTCCCAAATGATTTTTTTCCTGTATTTCTACCATTTTTAACCGATTAATCACCAATTTTTTTGGAATATTATCCTCTGTATTTTGCATTTTTCAGTATAAAACCTGTATTTTCCTCACAGGTCGTGTAGATGTTCATGAAAACTCAGAGGAAATTAAAAGTTAATTATATCAAAACAGAGAAAAATGAAGAAAAGGTGACTTTTTCAGTTCAGATATGATTAACTCAATGTAAAATGAAGTGTCCATTCACTGTCATTGATCCAACTCCATGGGTTTTACTGGTGAATCGATGTTGTAGAAGATGACAGTGTTTCCACAGTAACTACGGAGCCTCTCAACGTCCAAATATGGTCATGTCTGATGACCATGAAAAGATGAAGAACTGTATTTGACACCAATTGTTTACTTGGGTTGATCAGATTCGTGGATCAGCAGGTATTTAACCGTTTGGATCAGTAGATGGTTTAGGTTAAAGGTGGACGTTTGGGGTTTTATGGGTTAAGAGTCAATGCAGGAGGATCGTGCTTTAGTGTCTGCATTTAAGAAAACTATTATGGACATTTGAACAGACACACACTGCTACTTACATGTCTTTTATATCAGTTTAATTTTTATTTTTTAGGGCTTTTTTAATCATTTGTCTTTTATTTTGAGGTTTTACGTTTTGCCATGTAAGACTGTTTTCTTACTGATTTAAATGGTTAAATAAAGGTTAAATAAATAAAACAGCTTTTACTACTATGACTTTATCTGAAAAGAAATCCCCATCTTGTGCTAAACAGGTTTATTTTTGTGCCGTGAAAACAAGCTGAAAATTACAAATTCGATGAAGTGAAGAGGTGCTTTTTGATGTTAGCTCATTTAAAACAATTTCACGCGGTGAGAGAAACCAGTCGGTTGTAAAACTGTCGCCGAATAAACCAGTGTAAACATATAAGTACGGTCTGAGGACGTGTCTGCAGCTTCAACATCCGTTCAAGTTGAAGTGTGTGTGATGCCTTTAGGTCAGGGGTGTCAAACATGCGGCCCGTGGGCCAAAACCGGCCGCCAAATGTTGCAATCTGGCCCCGTCGGATCGATTTACAAAATGCAAAAAGGACGCCGAAGATGAAAAGAGTCAAGGCTCAGTTTGATCAGAGCAGAAAAACAATAGTATAATTATAAAAATAAGGCAAATAAGAAAGAATTCTCCTTGGTTTTAAGTGAAAATGGTAAAATGACAAAACCGTTTACATTTACAATCCTTTCACAATAAAATTTGAGTTACATGAACAAATATGAATAATGTGAAATGTGAGTGACATTTGAAGAATATTCCACCTGTTTGCAAATGTTTTATGTATTTATAGAGCCACTGATCTGCAAGTTGTATTAATTATAAGCTGAAACATATTATTGTTGAAATTGCACTTTTCTTTTGAAATGTCAGGTTGTTCAGTTTATTCACGTTTTTATAATGTAATGGAACTTTTTTCAAACAAAGAAACCCTTCAGTTGACGCTGATGTTTCTTCGTCTTTTCTACAAACTGACGTCGTACGTGCAGATGACGGATCAGTGACGCGCGTTTAAATGTGAAGTTGTGAAAAATATGGAGTTTATGAAGCTCAAGTTTTCAAATAAACACATCTGACACATTGTCAGCTCTCAAACCACACGTGAGCCTTATATTCATCAATAATCCAGATCATAAATCGATTACTTTTTTGTTCATTTTTGCTGATTTTCTTTTAATTTTCATTGATTATTTTCTTCTTTTTTGTTAATTTATTTGCTCCTTTTATTGATTATTTCATCCATTTTTGTTCATTCTGTTGTTTTCCTAATTATTTTTGTCAACTGTTTTGGTCATATTCTTCATTTCTGCTAAATTTTTGAATTATTTTGCTCATTTTTGGACATTTTATGAATGATTTTGTTGTTTCTGTTGATCTTTTCTTCATTTTTTGATTATTTTGTTCATTTGTGACTTATTTCATGTACATTTTTTGCTCATTTAATTGTTTACTTGTATCTTTTACACCATTTTCATCTTTGACTCGTTCCATATTTTATACGGTGATGATGTCTCCTTTTTGTTTTGTCTTTTCCGTCCGTTTTCACCTGTTGAATCTTTTCTATCTCATTTCTCATGTTGTCTTCCTCATTTTTATTACATCTTTATATTTGTTACTTTTCATTATTTTCCTCTAATTGTGACTTTTATATCTTTTTTTTTGCCTTGTTACATAATTTTTGCTTTTCACTTTTTTGTTTTTTTTTTTTACGTCATTTTCATCTTACACCTCTGTCCATCCTCTGCACTTCACATTTAGGTTCACATCATCATTTCGAATGTCTTCCTGAGAACATTGTTTTACAGTTTTTACCAGGAAAGGGTGTTGACGTATCACATTACTGCTGTATTTTATTCAGGCGAACACTCGGAAAGGCACAGATTCAACTGTTCTCAGTGGAAAACAGCCCAAGGGTTAAAAGTGAGAGAAGTGGATGGTGATGGAAAGAAGGTAAATGAAGTAAGAACGTTAGTGAATCATGCATGAATCTCTCATCAGTAACAGACTAATTTTACACATGATCCATGATGATGAAGATGCAGGAAATAGAACCGCACAGAACCAGGTCCAAAATGTCATGAATCATGTCTCCAGAGGAGCTCATGTCTTATTAAGAGGAGACCAAAGTCCACCTGGACTGTCTCCTCTTCCGCTCCGATGAGTTAAATTTAGGTTTAATGATCTTTAAGAGACAAAACAACGAGCAGAACCACAGAGATCCAGGGAGGAAACACCTTCTCATCGTAGTTTTTATCTGAGATTTGACTAAAGGTTCGAAACAGAACAAACACAAAGAACCAGAGCTGCAGTTTACTGAACGCTGAAGGTAAAATAATCTGTCGCTGTTAGAAGTGAGGCGGAGCTGGGATTCAAACCAGGAGCTGGGATGGAAGTGAAGACCAACAGTAGTCCCAGTGTCCCTGTTCGTCAGGTTCTGTTCTGTGTGGATCAGAACCAGGTGACGTGTGAAGTTCTCTGGTTCTGATGCACATCAATGAAACTATAGAAGTGGGCGGGGCTTTCACTGGAGGAGAACTGAACTCATCTATCAGTGACCAATAGGAACTCGACTGAGATCTGGAACCAGTTACATGTTAGAACCATCAAAAATAAAAGCTAATGTTTAATATTGAATAAATAGTAAAAAAAAAAAAAAAAAAAAAAAAAAGAATTGAAATTTCTCAAAACTGTGACCAAATTTTGTAGAATTTTTCCCAAAGAAGCCCCACCCCCCAAAAAGTAAATGGATCCAACCTGTTATATCTCTGCTCTACCTGTTCTTCTCACTGCTCCATTTTCTCCGTCCTCCCCCTGACCTTTCACCCAGTCACTCATTACCCTCTGATTACCGATTCTGCACACCTGATGGGCCACCTGCGGCTCATCAGGTGTGAGCTATATAACCTCCTCTCAGTTCTCTGTTCCCTGCCAGATAGTCAAGGTCCATCCTTCTGTCCAGCGTACCTCCTGAGTTTCCGTGTTTTGACCTGACCTCTTGTTGACCCCTGCCTGCGAGTCTCCTCGTCCTGACCACGCCTCCAGTCTGATCCCGCCTGATCTCGACCAGCCTTCGCCCGACCCATGAGTTTTGAGGCAGCGCTGTGTCTCAACCTGCCTTCCGCCCCTCGACTACGCCACTGTCTGACCCCAAGTGTGCCTATGGTTATCGACCTCAGACCGTCCCCGACCAAGCCTCAGCCTCGCCCCTTGGATAAAGGACACCCCAGACTCTGGGAATCGTATGTGGAGTACGGTACTGAGGAGACTTCTTTTGGACTGAATATATCCTGTTACCTTGTCCGTGTTTACTGTGTGTTTATACTAAAGTACAATAAACTTAGTGGAAGTGACATTCCTGAGTTGTATCTGCATTTGGGTTCAGTGCCTGTCCGTGACACAACCAGGAGTTTTGAAGAAGGTTGTTGAATCTAAACATTGATGACCTAGTTTGACTCTTCAAGGTCACTGAAGGTCAAAGGTCTTGGACCCAAATGAAAGTCCATGTATGACTTCTATCAGTGATCAATAGGAACTATATTGATATCTGTAATTATTGACATGTTATAAACCATCAGAGTATGGACCATTAGAAGGAAAGCTGATGCTGAATAGTTCAAAAATTCATAAAAAAAATAACTACATAAATAAATAAAAATCAACATTTCTCAAAAGTGTGAGCACATTTTGTACAACTTTCCCCAAAGATGCCCCCCCCCAAAAAAAACCCCTAGTCTGACCAGTTGTTTCGGAGAAGACTGTTGAATCTAAACATGGCTGACTTTGAAAAAAGGCTGAGAAGCACCGAGTTAAAAACAGATTTAACTGAAAGTCTAATATAGAATATCCTTTGTATTATGAACGTATATACGATCAGTGAATTAAATGTAGGAAAATACAGGATCTGACACTGTAAATACAGAGGAATAACATGAGCGAAAGAACCGTTTGTTGATCTGAACTTTAAAAACATCAGCGGATGTGGACGATCACGGTAATATCAGATCTGAATCGTCATGGTAACTGCATCATTGCTCACATATGTCAAACTGCACCGTTGAGCACCGAAGACAGAAAAACATCCCATAATATCAGGTAGAATCCAAACACTGCCTTGGACGAAGATGTTCTGAAGATGACCAAATGAGGAGGAAACTGAAAACCCAGGCAGGAAGCAGGGAAATCTGAGGTGTTACTGACACTTTACTTGAAAACTGCAGTGGAAATGGGATTCAGCGCCTGTTTACAGACAAATATTTCACATCAGGTTAAGTCTGAACGCTGTGTGAAGCTGATTGGACTTGTGGATATTTTTAACCTGTAATTGCTGTGACTGAATGAAACCGTTATTGTGTATTTTTAGATTTTTATACGTCTGAACATACTCGGCATCAACACATTAACAGTGTGAAACTGGCAGAATGTGGATTTTTCATTATTACTGAAGGATTATGTGACCAAATATGGGCTGAAATAGTAGAAAAATGACAAAATGAGGAATTTGACAGAATAATTCACACACACAAAAAAAAAATTAGCTCAACAATGAAATAAAAGAATGAACCCATGACCTACATCTGGAAAATGTGATATTCTCACATGAGAAATGACTAATTAGCCAGAAAAATGAGCAAAAATTGTCTTTTAACACTTCGTTTTTCCCTGTTTTATCTTTTTTTCCCACATATTTGTCCTCTCGATGCATTCAAGGACAGTTTTTACGAATCAGACAATGAAACAACCTTAAACTACAATGCTCTTTGTTTTTTCGAAGCCATTAATTGTTCATTGTTTGATGTTACTTTGCCAGTACATAACAAAAGTAGACGTGACAAGGTCCTTGAATGCATCACAAAGGACAAAAAGCTGCCGGCTCATGCAAAATCTCATCAGTTTTTAGAATCAGCAAAAACACAGACTCCTCAGCTCCGAGACGCTCTTAACTTGTCGATGTTTTTTTTTTCTGCCGACACATTGCATTTGCAGATGTAAGAGGGTCCTTGAACGCATCAGAAAGCACAAAAACATCCCAAACTCACAGATTCACTTGTATTTGAGTAAAGGAGAGGAGGATTTTACATCGATGCTGAATTGTATTTTCTGTGGTTAAATGTATGAAAACAGCAGGTAGCGGTCCTTTAAATGGCACAACGCTGACCCTCACACCTCTCCGTTTCAGACCTACAGCCTCTGAAGGCATCACCGTCCACTCGGACATGAAAGAGGATGATGAAACCTTCCTTAAACCCTGTCGCTTTCACTCAAAAGCTGAAGAATCAAACTGCTCTTTTTGTCCCTCTGTTATAAATCTGAACAAAATGATTACTCTGCTTTGGAATTGGGGGGTGTTTTTTTTTTTTTTTGGAGGGGGGGGGGTGCACCGTTGGACTTTTACAGCATCCCGAGGTAACGTTGCATCATTTGGTGCAGAGACGGGGATCCTTCAGTAACACTCTGCTGCAGCATCAGCCAGGCTTCGTTATTGCTTAATCAGAGTCCGATGAAAGTCGCCGCTGGACGTTTACGTGTCTGTGAACTCACCACCAAACCCCCCCCTCCACCCCCCCAGTTTTCTCTGCTGCCTCGTGTCCAAGCCCTTATTTAGAAAACACCCTTGACTCTTTACATGTAGGTCTGTTACCAAAAAAACAACAACAATGTAATTTACCAGCTTTTGTTGAGCATCTCTACTTGACAAATTGAGTTTGCCCAGTCGTCATGGCGACCGGAGACACAGGATGTAACTTCATCGATCATGAGACGCGAGTGAAAGGCCTGCGGATCATTACACTTCAGCAGGAGTTAATTTGTGAAAAACATGCGCCGGCAGCTGCTCTGACTGTCATTTTAATTATCGATCAGGACACTGGTTACCCACATCGACGGCTCTTTTTGCGGAAAATGTCAAACATTTGCACAAATTTCCCACCGATGATTTATGTAAACATCGGACCGTCTGAAGAGAAACAAGAAAAAAAACAAAAACAAAAAAACCCCTCAGACTGGATGTTTTCAGGATCAATGGCAGTGAACGATTATTTTGCTTGAAACTGAATCGGATCGTCACAGTGATGAAAAACCCACAAAGTTTGACGAATATTTCCTGTGCTTTTTCTCCCTCAGGCTTCGTTTCCACTCGAGGCCAAACTGTTATTTGAATTATTGATCAGGAAGTTGATAATTCTGTAAAAGATCCGATCAGCTGCTGCGGTTTTCCCACAGATGAGTCGTGTCAACGGCTTCGTTTACTCGACCTATCGACCAAAAACAAACATCTGCTGTCGCATCCTCCCATGTCAGAATCTGATTCATAATCAATCACCGTGATTGATCAGTTGTTTTGGTCTAAAGACATGAATTAAACTGGATGAAATCTTCAATCTGGGACTTATTTTTATATAAATACACAGTGATAAACAAAGTTATTCTCCAAAAATATGACACATTTGTCATGTGTTTCAGCTCGTTCAGGCTTTAAAACTCATATTTTAATTATTGAACAGGAAGTTGATGAATCTGCAAATTAGGAGTCAACTGATTTTCCCACAGATCCATAAGTTTTATTAATATATTAGATTATTATTTGTTTTATTTGCTATAATATTTGATACATTGCTCTTTTTTGTGACTTGTACAGTGCAATAATAATAATAATAATAATAATAATAATAATAATAATAATAATAATAATAATAATCTGCTTCCTTAAAGTCCATTATTCGGTGTGTCTCATATCCAACCCACAGTGATGCGTTTATGACGGTCATAAAATTAAACTCCACTCTTTTCACGAGTACGTTCCTTTTTTCTCTTTCGTTTCCGCTTCAGTTTGATCGATACTCGTTTCGCTGGTACGTTCGAGTCTGTATTTGCTAAAAATGCTGGAATTCGACTCTTTCGTGTCGTCTGGCGGTAGTTTCTCCTGATGTTTTTTGGGCTTGTGACACGGCCATCAGCTGGTGCAAACCTAGAACAGCTTAGATATGAAAATATACGTATGAAATAAATGAAAACGAAGTATCCTGTTGATAATTGGAGCCACTTTCACTTTCTGAAGCCTCCGTTTTACTTCATCTTCGGTGCTGGTGAGTGTTTTTGTGTAACATCGTATCGTTATTTGCTGTAGACTTAGCCATCCTCGTAAGACACTCATATCTTATCTTCCTGTTCTGTGTTTGGTTTTGGCCATGTGACCCCTGGTACTTACTTTACCTCATTTGAGTGATTAATTCCTTCATTTTCGGCTGCAAACTCCTGCTTGGCACTGGACATTTTGTTCTACATTTGTGGTAACAAGTGTTAAAAAATGATCTAATTGCAAATCGTTGGCAAAAATTGGCATTTGTCAGTGTTTTTTCAGAATAAAGCCGGTAAAAATGGTAATATTTGCAGCAGATTACAGTCCTCACAGCAGGTGGAACCATGTCCCATGTGTCCAAAAAGCTAAATTGTGATAAGATACTTCTGTTCTTCTCAGGTCAGCATGTAAATCCGTTGGAATCTCTGACCAGAATGACCTCGGCTGGACTGAATAAATACTGTGTTCTTGCTCAGGCATCATTATCTGCATATTTTTAACGTTTGTGGAGCTGGTTTGGAGTCAAAGCTTAAAAAAAAGATGAATTAATTTAAGAGAGCTGAGGAAGTAAACAGGGAAATCTGCCGCTTCAGCCAAACATCCTCCGACTTTTCTCTGTCAGGTCAAATTTTCTGCACAGTGTGTTTGTGTTTGTTCGAACTGAGCTGAGAGAGGGTTTTTTCCACTTTGTTTATAATTAGTCTGACATTTGGATGCATTTAGACGTGTGTGTGAAGTCCTAAACCAGTTAGAGTCCTCGTGGTTACAGATGTCTGAGAGGGGGCCCATGAATAATTCAGACCATTCACTTAAGTATCTGAAACATACAAATGACTAAATTAAAGGAGTGCATGAATTACTAATTCGAGGGAATAACTGATCAGAAATCCCAAATGGAACTCCCACTGGGCTCGTGGACGCTCCGTTAATGCTTCAGATACCAATATGGTATAAAAGGACATTCATGTGTGAGTGTGGACGGAGCCCCGGGGCCCAGTACAAAACCCTCCAAAACGCTCAACGCCATCAAACCTCTGGTCCTTTTTTGGAAACAGAGACTGGACCAGGACCAGGACCCGGACCAGGACCAGGACCAGGACCTGGACCAGACCCTGAATCAGTTCAAGTCAGGATCTGGATCTCTGCGAGTTAAATCCAGGCATCGAGTCAAAGTGCAACAAGTGGGGACGTCAGATCAAAGCGCTCCGAACAAAGCTGCTTCCTCTAGAATCGACCAGGCCTCCTGCTCCTCCTCCTCTTCCTCCTCTTCATCACCTTCATTCCTTCTCCTCGTTCTGCTTCTGAAATCAGAGCTCGTTTTGATCTGTTGGTGGGAAAAGCCCAGCGTTCCCCAGAAATGAGTCCACGTGCCTCAGAGTCGTGGTCAGAAAAGTAACCACAACTTATGACCGAGTCTGACTCCGCCCCCTTCGATGCTCAGTAGTTTCCGGTCTCTGTCACTGGTGACGTCGCTGTGTTTGGGAGAAACAGTGGTTTGGGTGGGATCTGTGGTTTGAGCGACGCCGTCCTCCGTATGACGGCGGCGCGCTGAGCATGCGGCCCCTCGCTGTAGCTGTGTTGCCGCGTCAGGCAGGCACTAGCGACGGCCGGCCGCTGGCTGTCGCCGCCGCTCGGCGGGCCATTGCTGTTGTTGGTGTTCATCCGGGCCAGGAAGTGTGCGTGCGACGACGTGCCACGCTGGTTGAAACTGTGGTGGCGAGGCACGGCGCCGCTGCCGCTGCCCATCTTTATGAGCGGCTGACGCTGCGAATGATGGCGCGTCACTGAGACGGCGCTTCGCTCTGGAATGACCTGCTGCTGGAGCGGAGTGGAGGAAGAGGAGGAGGAGGAGGAGGGGACAGATGTGGAGGAGGTGGGGTTATTAGACGATGAGGAGGAGGAAGAAGAGGAGGTGGAGCTCTTGGCGAGGCCGTCGCTCGGCAGCGTTGTCGTATTAAAGTATGATTCTGGCTCCGGGATCTGCTGCTGGTGATGGTGACCGCCTCCTCCAGCTCCGCCCCCACCTCCACCACCACTGCCATTGCTGTTGTTGTTGTGATGGTTGCTATGGTGATGGCTGTGGTTGTAGTGGTGGGTGCGCGTCTGGCTGTGGTGGTGGTGATGGTGGTGGTGAGCGCCTCCAGTCGACCCTGGGAACAGCGAGGACGTGGAGGTGGACGTCAGGACCTTGATGCCTCCGGTTCCCGACGCGCTGACCTCGTGGATGTGCTTCAGGAGCTCGTCCAGCGCCGACACGTCCACGACCGCCTGAGGCAGGGACTGCTGGGAGCTGTGGTGATGTGGCCCGCCCCCTCCTCCTCCTCCTGCTCCACCTCCTGCTGCTACTGCTCGCTCCTCATTGGTCACTTTCCGTTCCTCCAGCAGGTGAAGTGACGTCGACGATGATGTCCCGGCTCCATGGGCGGGTCCGGTGCTCAATCCGTTCCCGTGGTGATGGGAGAAGGGGAACGCCTGTGGTGTCAGGGTGTTGCCTACGACGGCCATGAAGCCCAGACTGGACCCGGAGCCGCTGGCGCCGCTGACGCCCGGTTTGCCATCCTTGCCGTTGTTGCAGTTCTGGTTCTTCTCGTACTGGTGGTGCCGCAGAGCCTTCATGTTCTTGATTGGCAGCTCGGGGGTGGAGTCTGGCGTTGGCAGACCGGAGAGCTCGCCGTCAGCCTGGGAGAGAGACTGAACAGAGGTTAGACCCAGAGGAACCAGCGTTTCATCTGATATGACAGAGATGAAACAGATATGATTTAGTGAAGTGTTTTTGTAGGAATGAAGGTTCATTAGTTTAAACACAAGCTCACATGAGACACAAAAGACACGTCATGCTTTTTAAAAATTCATCACTTGGTCTAAAATGCCACAACACTGCACATATACTGGTAATAACTGAGAAATGGAAGCACATTTAGATGCTTTGTTTGATAAAACTCATTAATTCAGAATTTATTTCAGCATCAAACAGATCTTAACTAGTGATCTGGTGTGTGTTTAATCTTCAGCTGCAAACACCAAGTAAACATTTGTAGGACATTAATTTTCAGTAGATATAGGCACCGTGGTTTCTATATTTCTATAATTGGCAGGCTGATCGTGCTCTGCCTTGTTTGTTGAAGCCGTTCCATCTCAATGACTCTGTGTTTCAGTCATTTTATTGGATTCTTGATGTTTGCGGGTGATTCATCAGAGACTCAGAGCTTCATTCCGGAAGACGATTCAGACTTTTTGTTTTATGTCAAAGTAAAATGAATGACATTTTCCCAACATTAGTAATCGAGTACATTTCCATAAATCTGCTTAAGATTCCTGTACAAGTCTCTTCTCAACGTCTGCAGAATCTGCCTGAGGATGTTGCTGTTTCTGAGTTTTCCGCACTTTCCCTTTGAATCCTTCAGTAAATCTAAAAGAGTTTAATGTAAGTGTCGAAGCTCTGAGTCTAAGGCTGAGTCCCAAGTCACCCCTTGGCCCCTCCTCCTTGGCCCCTCCCCCTTTGTTTTGCACATTCATGTGAAGGGGTAGTGTTGTCCAGATTCTCAATTAGTCAAATGGGAGGGGCTAAGGGGGAGCGCTGTGTAGGCCTAGAAATGTAGATTTTTCAGGACTGCACTATGAACACAGGGGTCGGAGAAATTTCCCATAATTCTGTTCTGGTCATTGGTCAGATGGAGGTAAACATAGACAAAAAGTGACGCAGTGATGAAAGAAACACACAAATGTAGGGATTTTCTTTTGTAAACAACTTAGTCATGTGATTGTCTGTTTAATGCTGTTTCAGTGTGTTATAGATCGCATTTCTGTGGTTTATAGTTGACAGACGTAAAAAGATGAACAAAGCCCATGGAACAGACGGTTCCAGCCACCGACGACATGAAGAACACTGTAGGAAACAAACATGTCATATCTGATTACAGTGACATCAGTGACTGATGATGATGGAACAGATCTGGAAGGGTTGGACCAATTCAGAGAACATTTCAACCCCTTCCCCTTAGAACTGTGTTTAAAGGGGTAGGGCCAAGGGGAGGGGCCAAGAGGTGAATTGGGATTGGGCCTAAGTCACCCTGTTTTATGTTGATTTGAACCTAATCCACCTCAGTGTCTGGTCCTGATGGGTCACCCTACCTGGGACAGGCTGAGCTCAGGGTCTCCCAGAGACAGACCCTGATGTCCAGGAGTGTGGAGGTGAGACTCAGCTCGACCATTGGGGATGAACGAGCTGTACATCTTAGGAGTGGACACATCCAGTTTGTCCTCCTGGAAGAGGGAGAGAAAGGAGGAGGACAAGAAGAGGAGGAAGAGGAAGAAGAAGATGAAGAAAAGGAGAAGGAAGAAGAAGAAGAAGAAGAGAAGAAAGAGGAGGACGAGGAGGAGGAAGATGAAGATGAGGAGGAGGAGGAAGAAGAAGAAAAAAAGAGACAGAAGAAGAACAAAGCATTAACTAAGTGTTTCCAGGATGAAATAAGACGTAACAAAATGATAATGAAGTAAAAGATGAAACAGGATGAACACGACATAAGGATGAATAAAAACTGAAAACATAAAATATAACAACGTCTGCTGTATTTTCTGTTATTTTCAAAAATATGACAGAAACATAAAAGACTGAACAAGACGAAAACACCAACGATAAAAACAACAAACTTAATATTACATAAAGACAAAAACAAGATAAAACACACGTAGAAGACGCAACAAGAAGAAAAGCTAAAGGATGCAACAAGATGACAGTTATGAAATAAAATACAAAAAATCCTCCCAAAAACTCTGTACAGACAGGATGAAAACGCCACAGAACCCAGGAGCTCTGACCTTGGGCTGTCCGTCCAGAAGCCCGTTGAGTTTGGCCAGGGATCGCAGCGACAGGGCATGAGGCAGCGACGCCTCCGGGTCCTTCCCCATCCTCCGAGCCCGGTGGGCGGCGCTGCGGCTGCAGTAACACGACACCAGGAAGCCGGACAAGATGGCGCCCAGGAAAAAGGCCACGAGCACGCAGGCGATGAGCAGCGTGTAGTGGACGTTGGCGGCAGAGCGAGGGTCCAGGTCGGGAAGACGACGGACGCCTGAGGAGACCAGGGGGAGGGGCCAGAGTCAGGTTGGGGTTTGGACTGTTTTATTGGCTTTTTGTTTCTCTATGTTTGTCTTTTTTTCGTACTGTGTGTTCTCTTTTATTTTCATCTGTTGTTGCTTGTTTCTAAAAATTACTTCTTTCAAAACAACAAATCAATCAATAAATGCATTTACGTGCACATAAAGCACAGAGGATTGTTTTTTGTACTTTACACACTGAGTTACTGATCACAGTCAAGTCAGCTGAGAGACGAGGAAGAGGAGGAAGAGGAGGAAAGGTGAGAACGAAGAGCGAGGGAGGAGGGAAGAAGAAGAAAGGCAGCGGGAGGACAGAGACGTGGATTGGACCTAATGAGAAAGAGGTGAAGATGGAGGAGAAAGAAAGAGAGACGGTGATTGGAGGTGAGGGAGGAGGAGGATGGCAAAAGGATGGAGGGATGGAGGAAGAGGAGGGAAGATGAAAGAGTTTATTGTTTAGCATCTTGTCAGGTCCAGATTGAACATCAAAGAGGAAACAGTGAGTTATCAGAGTTCAACTGCAAGAGATGAGTGTAAAAGACAGACAGACAGACAGACAGACAGACAGACAGACAGACAGACAGACAGACAGACAGACAGACAGACAGACAGA
>JAQQZY010000003.1:329797-341575 GCA_030068375.1 Ostorhinchus rueppellii | reverse complement strand
CGACATTAATAAATGGACCAATGCTTGTATGAAAAAAACAATTGTGGACCTTCAAGATTTGTATTTGAGGACCCCTGACGTACATAATATGCTCAATTTGTTCACCACCAACTCCCAAGTTACACAATCCAGACCAAAAAACACAACTACATTTCACAATATTTATTTTTAAACAACTAAAGGAGGGTAGGAGAGGGTAGGGCTAAAACAACACACAAAAACTCTTCTTCAAAAGCTAAAACTAAATTCGCTATTCTCAAAACAGAATAGGAAAAACAAAATACAATATTCTAATCTGAACTCTCGAACGAAAAACAGGAGAAAACGCCAAACAAAAAGAGCCGCCTTCTCCTACAAATACTATCAAAAAACTAACATCAAAAGTCTACATTTACTATTTACAAATAATCAATCGAATACACAATATCTGGTAACGAAGCACACACAGGAACGGGTTGGAAGGAGGCAGTGACCGAGAGAGAGAGAGAGAGAGAGAGAGAGAGAGAGAGAGAGAGAGAGAGAGAGAGAGAGAGAGAGAGAGAGAGAGAGAGGACACTGGACTGGATGCCTTTTTAAATGATGATTCATCATGATCCTCCAATCCACTGTCACTTCCTGCAACCCTCATTAAACCTCATTTAAAAATGAGTTAAATGACCCCCCCACTTTACTGATAAAACTCACTGAACAAGACAAAGAACAAAAATAAAGGTAACATTATGAAGATGATCATGTATTTTTTCATATCTAGGCTACTTTCTGACATAACTGTTTTATATGAATGAATCCTCTGCTATCGATGCTAATCCATTGTTTAAAGTTACACTGGGTTTAACAGGGTAACTTTTCTCTCCATATTTCCCAAATCTATGCAACATAAATATCAAAAATCTGCACAACTTCTCCCACATTCAGACCCACGATCCATTAAAACATCATATTTTCAGATTTATACAAGTTTTCAACTGCATTTATTCCCAAAAAATGCAATTATTTGAGGTGAAAAATAGCTGCAAAAGGCCTTCACAGCAAATCAGTCTTGAACTTTTCCCAACTTTTTTCTCATTATGAGGTTTGAAAAACAACTTCCAGAACGCTTTCCCTTTTGTGAACAACATTCACACACTCACACAAAAATATGAAGGCGTCGCTTTTCATTTTCCAGTAAATAAACAACGTCCTGGACTGAATTCAGCGTCTCTGAGCAGGTTTTTGTAAATTACTATATTTTGCTTCAGTTCAGCAGAAATGCATCAGTGTGAGGGTAAAGAGTGTCTGAATGATGTACTTTTTATTTGGGAGTTTACGTCTCTTCTGGCGGGACGTGTATATAAGTATAAATAATGCATTTCCTGTGCTGATGCTCAGATTAGTCTAAACCCAAACACAAAAAACAGGTTGGCGCTGCTGTTTATTACACTGTCAAAGGGAATTTATCAGAAATATGAGCTGAAAATCTGTGGAATATGAAGAAGAGGTGAGGATTCTTTTCAATTACTGGATTTTTATCTGTTAATTCTCAGCGTTTGTGGGTTTTATCTTGTATCGCGTGCAGCTTCAAGACAAGATTAACCTCCAAAAAGTTCAATTAAACACAAACACACAAAGAAACAAAGAAAGAAACCAATTATTTACCTCCAGCTTAGGATCGTCCAATCAGAAGCAGCGTCCCCGGCCCTGCCAATCAGCCAATCAGAGGCGATAAATGTCCAAATCCAGACAGAAGAAGAGTCCAAATGGGATTAAAACTCCTGTGATTTGAATCTGCAGAGGAGAGAAGGAGAGCAGAGATGAAGAAGGAGGCAGCGCAGCGTCTTTCATCTTTATCCAAATGCATTGTGGGAAGCGCCCTGGGAACTGGGACAGAGCGGGAGATCAGGATTCAACTGGCAGGAAGATCAGGTTCATATGAGAGTCTGAATCAGGACCGAACGGGACACAAAGGAAGCCTCGAAAAACACGTTTAGGAGACGAAGGAGGATGGACGAAAAGTCTACATGAGGCGCGACCTTTGACCCTGGGCTCAAACAAACAGAGGAGTTTTACACGGAAAATACACTGTTAGGATGTAAAAATACAACCAATGTCCCTGTGTCTCAGTTGTTGCTTACTTCAAATACACTTCAATATATTTTTACACTTTTTAATTGCCATGTGTATATTTTATTCTGTTTGTCTTTTTATTTTCCTTTGCACTGGAAAGTATTGAGCCCTAATTTGTTTTCATTTTACAGAGTGTGATTGTGCAATGACAATAGACATCTATTCATCCATCCATCCATCCATCCATCCAAGTATTAAAGCAATTTTTTTTCCATTTCAAAAATTGGTCAAATATTTAAAAACGTAAATTTGTCAAAACTGTGAAAAAACTTTGTAGATCTTGTCTAAAGGACACAATTCAAACGTAAAAAATAATCTGACCACTTGTTTCACAAAAGCAGATTGTTGACATGTCGACATTGGTGACCTTGACTTTGACTCTTCAAAGTCACTGAAGGTCAAAGGTCATGGAGCCAAATTAAAGTCCATATATATTTCTATCAGTGCTCAACAGGAACTGAACTGGTGTCTGTAACAGAGTCGAGGTCCACTGGGAAATGTTTGGGCTTCGAAAACATTAAAGTCTCGTGTGAACAGTTGAGGTCATGACCCTGGACACGCCCCCTCCCCACTAGACATGCCCCTCCCCTCTGGATGTCACATCCTCATGTAAAAACCTGAGATGATAAAAGATTAGAATCCACTTCGTTCCAGTTGGAATGATAAAGCAGCGGCATGAGCCCACATTTCAATTTATCTACATTTAACCTTTTAATTTATCACCTTTTATAATAACATAAGCATCTACATTTTATTCTTCAGTGAAAAGCTCACATTTTCCTCTATTTAATTCACTGATCATGTAGACGTTCACTGAAACTCAAAGGTTATTTTTTATTAAAACAGATAAAACTGAAGATAAAGTGTAAAAAAATCTCAACTGAACATAAAACAAACTTCTAAGACCTGATTTTGTTCATTTTTATTCATCTTTGCTCATTTTACTTCTTTTACTCTGTTACTTTATCAGTTTTTCTTCATTTTGTGAATTATGTTGTTTAGTTTTCTACATCTTTTATTCACTTTTGCTCATTTTGTTGATGTTAGTTCTTGTTTTGTTGTTTTATTGTTCATTTTGGTCATGTTGTAGTAGATGACGGTGTTTCCCAACTACGGAGGCTCTGAACGTCCAAATGGGTCATATCTGATGACCATGAAGAGATGAAGAACTGTATTTTACATCAATTATTGACATGTATTGATAGGATTAGTGGATGAACAGGTATTAAACAGTTCAGATCAGTAGATGTTTTTGGTCGATGGTGGTTGGTTTAGATTCGAGGGTTAAATCCAGTCTCGTCTGCAGGCGACTGAAGGGTTTAACAATCAGAAATATGTCACTCAGAAGCCCCTTTTCCTCGGTGAATGTGCTGTGAAATGGACACTCTTCTGCTCTGATGGCTTTGCTGTATTTCACTTTGAAGTCGAGAGCAGGAACCAAACGCAGAGGTGTGAAAAGCGGCAGCACGGCGCCGTTTACCCATCAAGCCTCAGTCCGCGGTGTGTTTGAAATGCTGTTTGTTCAGCTGTACCACAGTTTACCGCCACCAGAACGCAGACGGCGGGCTGCAGTTTAACCCCGAATGCTCCACATTAACCCATAAAAACCCAAAACATCCACCGTCGACCCAAACCATCTACTGATCGAAACTGTTGATCCATTAATCCCATCGATACATGTCAGTAATTAGTAAAAAATACAGTTCTTTATCTGTTCATGGTCATCATATATGACCCATTTGGATGTTCAGAGGCTCCATAGTTACCATGGAAACACCATAATCTTCTACAACATTGATTCACAAGTAAAACACATGGAGATGGATCAATGACAGTGGATAAAATGAACAGTAATTATGAACAAAAACTTAAATAAATGTAGAAATGTAGAAAAAATAAGAAAAAGATTTACTCGAATATAGTAATAAGAGTAAAATGAGCAATAAAATCAACAAAAACAGCCAAAGTAATGAATACAATGAACAAAAATGAATAACCAAACTAAATACGAAGATGAGTAAAATATGCCAAAAACTGAAGTTAATTGAAGAAAAATTTAAAAATTTAAGCTTTGATTCGCCAGTAAAATCCATGTAATTTGATAAATGATAATAGGCACAAATAATAAATTAAAAGACCAAAATTCATATTAAAATAAAGTTTACAAAATAATACACATGAAAAATAACCAATAAAATAAAAAAGCTTAAAACAAACAACAAAATGCATCAAAACCCCAAATAAGGTAATAAATGAGCAAAACTTTATAATAAGCAAAACAAAAATAAACAAAATAACAAGTGATATGAATAAATAAGCCACAAACTGAAGACAAAAACAATGAAAAAGGCAACAAAATGTAGAAAAAAAATTAATAAAAAATAATAGAAAAAATAAAAAAAATAAAATTAATAAGAATTAACAAACTGAATGAAATAAAACTGTAGAAACTTGTTTTTATGTTCAGTTAATGATGAAAATGTCACTTTTCCTTTAGTTTCCTCTGTTTTTGATTTAATAACCTTTGAATTTACACTGAGCTTTATTGAACATCTACATAATCATTGAATTAAATTCAGGAAAAGACATGATTTACACTAAAAATAAAAAACTACAGAGGATAATATAATAAATGGTTATAAATCACTGAAAAAAAGGTTAAAAATGGAGAAACATTCAGTGGAACTGGGTCTTTATGGGTTAAAACCAGCTGAGATGTTCTCTTGTTTCTCTTCTATTTCACTAATTGCACGTTTCTTGCGCAATATTTCACTTGGTTTTGTGGCTTCGCACATCAGACATCGCTTTCGCTTTAATGAGCTCCTTAATTGGGAAATCAGACAGTTTTTGTGTTTGTTTCCACTCGCAGCTTTTCTTCTCATGTTCACAAAAGCAGAAAGACTCGACAAGATGAACTCAAATTATTTATATACTCTCACTTTTTTTTTTTTAAACTAAACTACCGCCTGGGAAATGTTACGGCTCAGAAATTATTGAGAGCCAAACAAGAGAAACATCCAAAGTCCTCTTTTATTACTCGGTTCCGCACTTTTACTGCTTAAAAATTTACATTTCCTCTTAAATATCAGATCAGTCATGGAGTCTGAAGCCGAGTGAGCGCTCTGTCGGACACAAAGTAGCTTCGTTGGTCTGTACATAATCCCCCCACCACCACCACCCCACCCCCCGGTGCTCCTATAATCGCTGTTACTGCACAAAACAGAACAAAAAAGAAAAGAAAAAACAGGAAAAAAAAGTCTAAAACGAAGAAAAAAATGTGTGGACTGTGGGCAGAACTCGGCAAATCGAAGGGTCCGATCCAACCCTACAGTCCAAAAATAACACTGAAGAAGGAAGGAACGTATATAGGAAGAAGGAAGGAAGGAAGGAAGGAACGTATATTTTTTTGTATTTTTGTATTCTATTCAATTTTAATTTATTTTTATTATTGCTCTATTTTTAAGAGTTTATATTCTATTTTCTACTTATTCGTTCTTTTTTCGTAACTTCTGAAACTGTCCAATGCTGCTGTGGCAATGTGAATTTCCTCCAGTGGGGGATCAATAAAGAACTATTCTATTCTATTCTATTCTATTCTATATAGGAAGTAAAGGAGGAAGGAAGGACAGAAGGACGAAAAAAGGAAGGAACATATATTGGAAGGAAGGAAGGAATATAGGAAGGAAAGATGAACGTAAGGAAAAATGTATATAAGAAAGAAGAAAGGAAGGAAGGAAGGTAGGTATATAGGAAGGAAAGAAGGAAGAAAAACTTGATTTTAAACAAGTGGAAACAAAAGTTGAAAGTGAACAAAAGTCAAAGGTAAGTGACCAACTCAAACAGGACAGTCCAATATAAGGAAATTAGTCAAAAACAAACTAAATGTCATTAATTTTTCAAAACTAAATGATTTGTATTAAACTAAATCAAAGGTCGTCATTATTTGTAGGTTCTGGTGTGGTTCTGTCCTGTTCTGATCCTCTGTAGATGTCCTGGAGTGGAAGTGGAACCTGAACTAAAAGCACTTTGACGTTCCTGCTTCAGATGAAAAGTCAAACTGGAAACAGTCTGACAGAGGTGTGAGTGACAGGTGGGATTGTTTTGTTGCTGGAGGCGTTCAATCCTGTTTTAGGTGAATTTGTTTCAGGTTTCGAACTGAACAGATCCTGTGTTTTCAGCTGCTCATAAAGGCGACGGTCGGTGGATTCTGTCAGACTGAAGACACCGGTGTCAGGTTTGTGTCTGTTCACAGACTGAAGGCACGATGAAAAAAAGGAAATGTTCAAACCCTGAACCAACATGTGACTGAGGCAGGAACCAGGGACACACAGGACTACGGGATCATCATATCACACATATATGCACCAGTCACACCGTCAGATATTCATGTGTTTTCAGAATAAGAAAACTATTATTTTTAGTTTGTTACAGTCGCTCCATTCAAATAGAACTGGTTCCAGGCACAAGCCCCGCCCCTCAGGTGTTGTATCTTACTGTGTCATGGATCCAGCTGATGTCATCATGTCTGTGCATGTGCTGATGTCATATCAAATGCCTCTATGTCTGTGCCAAGTTTGAAGGAAATTGAAACGAAAGTGATGTTTCTATAGACGTAAAATTCTGCTCATTATAAGTAAATGAAAAAAATTTATATTTAAAAATTCATATAAAATTTTAACTTAAACCTACTCTTCCCAAAATATACTCACATCTATTCTGGGTCAGTGGTAATCTATAAACCCAATTTGGTCTGAATTCAACCAATAGTTTTGCTGCTAAAGTGTAAACAAACTGAAACACAATCAATACCCCTTGCCTTCCCTTCAGGGGGCGGGGCAATAAGCAGCACACCAATACCCATGAAACACTAGAAAATATCACAAATTACGCCCCAACACCAGCAACAGAATACCAGAAAATACCAGAAAATTCAGGAAAACACTAGAGAACTACATTAAATTACCATAAAATACCAAAAATGATGACAAAACACCTGAAATATGTTTTTATAGACATTTGAAAAGTCAGCCATTTAGAAGTAAATGGAGAAAAAAACAATTAATTCATAAAATTTTTTTAACTTTGACCTGTGGTTCCCAAAATGTAATCAGATTTATTCTGGGTCAGTGGTAATCTATAAACCCAATTTGGTCTGAATTCAACCAACAGTTTTGCTGCAAAAGTGTAAACAAACAAAGAAAAAGCAATACCCCTTGCCTTCTTTTTGGGGGGCGGGGCAATAATAAAAAGTAGCAGGAAGGAAATTATCAGTACAACAAAAAGAAAAAAAAACACATTAAAACTGGTGCTGTCAAATGATAACAGTTTTTGATCGGATTAATCACAGGGCTGCTGTGGATTAAGTTCGATTAATCACAGTTAAATATGAATCTTAATTGCGTTTCATTTTGTATGAGCAGACAGACTCAAGGCAGAAGGGGACACGTGCACTGAACAGGTTCATTAAACACCTTCAACTGTTCCATCTTGGTTTTTGGGTTTTTTTTGTCCATGCAGAGGGTTAACGTGCTGTTCAGTGTCTTCCATCTTTATGGGTTGGTTCTGTTTCCTGTCGGTACCGGATCAGCTGACCGTTTGTTCATGTGCGTTAACGTTAACTCAGACAAACTGAAATGTGTTGGAGACGTTCAGAGTCGTTCTGCCGAGGGTTCATGGAGTTCACGTTTACAATCACACTAACCACGATGGTGGATTAATCTGTTAATGCGTCATTTTATTTGACATTTTATGAATCACAATTAGAATATCAGTTTGTACTGAACAGTATCTCATCTAAATGATAATTATAGAAATGTACACATGTGCAAAACTTATTCAAATGTCTGTTTAAATTCTGTTTAAATCTGTTTATTCAAATATGAAGTGATGAAGAACTGAAAGAGGCTAAAACAGGACTTATTTTTATATTTATGATGAAGACTGTGGCTACGGAGGATAAATATCAGCAAAAACAAAACAAAGACACAGAAAGTACGATCCTTAACATCTGCCAGGGTTTTTGTGATAATTGCATTCCTAAGTTTATCAACTCTTACAAAATGTGGTCATGTTCTAACGAGTTTCCCTCTTGTTTTTCAGATTCCATGTGTGTGTCTGATGTTTTATGTTGTTGTATCCGACTAGAAAATCATCATTTTGGTTTTTAATTATTAAAACATTGACGATATGTAGTTGAACTAAACCATCGTCCACAGAGTTTCATGAATCCTTCAGTTTAAGAATAAATCTGAATATTTTACTTAACCTTAAATCATGTGTGTAAATCCAACTCGTCATTCATGTCATTCATTTAAGGTCATTCATTATTATTATTTATTTATTTTAATTTCAAACATGTAGACAAAGATATTCGAACAAAACAAGACCCACCAACCAGATATTTATAAATAAATTATAAATAAATAAATAAAGTAACGCATGCTCGAAAAGCAGTTGGTAGAAGTACAACCTTATATCCTCCTACCCCAAGAATATACTCCTCATGGCTTCCCCATAAATAACAGAAACCATCATCCCATAATGATAACTAATTTAATACCAATAACAACGACAATAACATAATGTAACACACAATTTTTGATAACTATGCTAATATAAAAATGACATAAATAATAATACAAATAATAGTAAATTATTACAAATAAAAACATTTCACAAACTCTGAATAACCATGAAAAACCAAACCGTTCAATGCTGTTAAAGTATTAGTATAAAACAGCCTCAAGTTAATGAAATACTGGAGCTGCACTGATAAACAGGGCATTTACTCTGAATAATAACACATTTGGTCTTTATTTTTTTAATGACATAGATAGATCGCTTTATTAATC
The DNA here is from genome assembly GCA_030068375.1 of Ostorhinchus rueppellii. Classification (NCBI taxonomy): domain Eukaryota; kingdom Metazoa; phylum Chordata; class Actinopteri; order Kurtiformes; family Apogonidae; genus Ostorhinchus; species Ostorhinchus rueppellii. Next base: position 332,621 of record JAQQZY010000003.1, on the reverse strand, counting down.
CCCAAATGGAGAAATTGAAATGCCATGGACTCATCACACAGAACAAAACGACAACATCACAGACTCTGGGAACAAGAAGAAGTTTGAAATAAAACAGTCATTATAAAAATACAAAACAGCAGGAACTATTAGGACAGCATCCACCCACTGAAGGAGCTTTGAATTCATCAAACAGAAGCTGTACGGTCGATCTAAAAGGTGGATCATGTGACAAACTGAGGATGATCCTGATTGGTCAAGCTCTAATCGATGGTAATCGATTAATGACTGCAGCGAAGACTGATGAATAAATGATGAGCCCAAAAATCTGAGGGAGGGAAAGTTGAAGCACCATGACAGAAGACTGAGGAAGGAAGGAAGGAAGGAAGGAAGGAAGGAAGGGTACACAGGGAGGTGGGAAGGAAAGAAAGAAGGAAGGTAGCTACATAAGGGGGAAGAAGGAAGGAAGGAATGTGCCTCCATGTGACACTGGTCTAATGTTTTCTATCATTTCATCATTTTTCAGACATAAATGAAATAAAAATGTTTCAAACTTAACATATGAAAGAGTCACAATTAAACGAACTTAAAACTGAATTCAGTTTGTACATTTATGGAACAGTAAGTTCGATGAATCTGATCCCAGACGGAACGTGACGGTGGATGGAGCCAAACGTTCATCTGGACTAAAACTCATTGTGTGGTTAATTATTCAAATTAAACCAAACTGTTCCTTTGGATTGGTTCTTTTTTCGTGACTTGGCTTCACTGGTTTGATTCTAACGTACGTTCTTTGCACCAGTGAAATGACTGAAGCTCATCAGTCTTCATATTAATATTAATACTTAGGGTTTGTGCAGGTTTTGTTCCTCCACACCCTCAGAGGTTTATGGATTTTCATCCTTCAAACATCCTCTATATGTAACGAAAACTCAAAAACCCTGAAGAGACGCAGACGCAGACATAAATGTGTCAGATTATGGAGGATCTAAAGTGTCGCAGTGTTTTCAACCACCACCACCAACAAAAGACCCAGGACGTCAACATAAATAAACATAACGGGACTGAGAGATAAAAAAGATGGCACCAAATGCATAAAAAAGCAATGAAAACCTAAATAAAACCATAATAACCTTAACTCTGGGCCGTGTCAAAGCAGTGGGACGTGAATATTTGTCCCTGAAGGGGACGTGCATGAGGTGCATTCAGGAACGACATGTTGAAGAAATGAAATAAAACACATTCGAGTCTGTGTCAAGAGTGGGGGTTCAACACAAAACTATGAAGCAGGGCTGTCAAACATACAGCCCGTGGACCAAAAACGGACGCCAAATGGTCCAACGTGGCCCGTGGGATGCATGTATGACCTGAAAACAAAATACGGAAATTAAAGGTTCATATTTATTAACTCCACTTTTCTTTGCGCCTGCTTCATTTCTTTGTGTATTTGGACTCTAATACTTCAGACAGATTGAATTTGAATCCTCAACCTGCTGTGAAACTATATTCCGATTCATTTTGGGCAAAACCTTTAAATGTTTTACATTTTGTAACAAGTTACGACACAATATTTTCACATATAAAGTCCAGACTTTTGACGAACATTTCTCAAGTGCGACATAATTGTTTATCAAACTGAAAATATGTCCAAACTTGGAGCCCATGACCTCACATGTTCAGTTGTTGGTTGAACGGGACAGAGCAACACAGTCAACAACCTGGAGGGGAGGGGGCGGGGCCTGAAGTGGCTCATGTGCATTTAAAGGGCCAGCGCTCCAAACCACCTTTCTGGTGTCATTACTCAAATCGTGTTGAACATGGACCTGTGGAGTTAAATGTATGAAGAATTCAGAGCCAAGCAGAGCATTTACAGTTTATGGAAATCATCTGCCAAGTTCCAGCTGAAAAAAAAACAACGCCTAAAAACCACCCAAAAAACACTTAAAAATTAAGCAAAAACGACTTAAAAACCAATTAAAAAAAAAAAAAAAAAAAAATCACTCAAAACTACTTCAAAATTACCCAAAAACCATGAAGATGATGATGAAGATGAAGAAAAAGAAGATGAAGAAAAGGATGAAGATTAAGAAAAAGAAGAAAAACAAAAAGAAAAAGAAGATGAATAACATTGTGGTTAAATTGCAGGTTGTTGACATTAGCTCAGGTTTTTCCATTTTCATCATAACTTTTTTCTTCCTATAAACATTTTGGAGTTGACATTAACGACAGGCTCTACCGTTGTTCCTTTCTTTGGGCTCATCCTGGACTGAATGTGGAACCTGAACTAAAACCAGTTCCACAGCCCTGCTTTAAAGTCACAGATGGACTCGTGAAAGCGCTGGCGGCTGCAGCTCATCACAGCAGAATACACAATGAGGATCCGCCGTCATTATGTGTGCAAATGAAGCTGATTATCGCACCGCACTGCAGATAAGTGACTCACTTTGTGCTCCCAGGCCTCCTGAGGTGGTGACGGCGGCGGCGATGCCTCCTCAGATACGCCGCCATCGTCACCGCAGAGCTCAAAACTCGACTGTGTACGGCAAAAAAAAAAAAAAAAACACGATAAGACGCAGCTACGATGGCTCTGAGACCTTGGAGGGCGAACGGTCTGATGCACCTGCCACAGAAACCAGAGAGCAGGTTTGTGTCTGAGGAATTATGGGTAACGGATGGCGGCCACAAGGTCTGAGCAAATGAGCCGAGACGAGCTCATTTAGAGAAACGGAGGAAGTAATGACAGAAACAGCGCTGACATCCAGGATGCATTCAGGATTCACGTGTTCAATGCGGTTGTGATTTGATTGGCGGCACGCGGCGAGGGAAATCACCGCCAAAAACCTCT
>JAQQZY010000003.1:311662-322294 GCA_030068375.1 Ostorhinchus rueppellii | reverse complement strand
CCAACCATTGTGTATTATTCAAACTCACCTAATTCAGCTGCTAGCTGTTATCAAGAGGACTAAAACCCTTTTCAACATGAGTCTGACTAAGTAAGGAAGTAAGGAAGCTAAATAACTTTAAACTTTAATACGTGCTCGGATAGGCTGGTATCGGTATCGGCCAGTATCGGTATCGGATCGGAAGTGCAAAAACCTGGATCGGGACACCCCTAATAGAAAACACCAAAAACTTTAAAACATCAGTGAGGAAACACCAGAAAACACAGGTAAGTGAAACATAAAAAAAAAAGATCACATAAGATTTTAAAACAGCAGTAAAAACCAAAACAAAACCCTCTGATATAAACACAGTAAAATACAAGAAAATGACCAGATAAATTACAGTAAAACACTAGAACATTCCCAAAATCCCTGAAAACATCAGCCAAACACCAGTGAAGTCTTAAAAAAAAAAAAAAAAAAAAAGACAACACTGTAAAATACAAAAAAAACCAACAAAAAAGCAGTGTACATTCGTAAATATCAGCAATAAAATACCAGAAAACACAGTAAAATACCGTAAAACACCAAAAATGAACTGTAGAATTCAAGAAAATTACTAAATTACCACGAAATACTGTAAAATCAGCAAAATAAGTTACGAGCAAAGTCTAAAACACCAGCATTTTGTCTTTTATAGGGGGACAAACGTTTCACAAAACAAACAAACAAACAAAATAAATAAATGGTGTCCACTGTGAAGGGCATTCCATAAATAAATAAAAAATGCTTCTGAAAAAACTGTTAAACTGTTGCATCTTGACGTTTCCAATAAACTCAATTATTGAATTAAAAAAGCCCAAACTTGTACTTTTCTGGGACGACATACAAAACAAAAACGCAATAATTAACGAAATAACATCAATCAAAATGATCCCAACATACACCATAACAGCAGAAAACTATAAAACTCAGGTATAAAGTCCTGTTAAACAGCTGACAGTTACTTATGAATTGTCGGTTTATTAATAATAAACACATCCGAGTGTGATTCCGTGACTTTTTGCTTGGTTCGAAGGAGGATGATGATAAAATATTCAGCAGCGTCGTTTTAATGCTGACTCTCGGTTTCAGCCACAAAAGCATCGACATCAATAATTTACCGTGGGGTTCATAATCAGTGGACACTTGGCAGATTTGAGAACGCTAACAAACCCAGGATGAAACACACACAGAGGTCTTCTGATGGCCGCAGCTGAAGGCCAGATCCAACCGCCGTTATTTACTCTGAGAAATTAGCCTGAAATCCAGGATCAGAGGCTGATCTGTCACATGACCCTGATCAAACCACAGCAGAGGCTTTAGATGGAAAAGCACAACCAGCGCTCAAGCTCCAACACGTGACACGCTTCATCCAATCAGAACACTGGCATTATTCAAACACCATCTTCATCATCATCATCATCATCACCACTGTCCAGGGTCCTTTAAAAAAACTGAACAAGTAAAAAATACAAGTATAACTTCAACAGTTTATTCACTAATATATACAGATTCAATTTTAACAATTTGATTCACTAATATAGATTCAACTTTATCAGTCTGAGTCACTCACAGATACAGATTCAACTTTAACAGTCTGTTTCAGTGATATAGTTTCAATTTTAACGGCTTGATTCACTCACAGATACAGTTTCAGTCCAAATGCTTCAAATGAGTCAAAATTAAAACTAGATTAAATATTAACTTTTAACAACATATCTGCACATTTTATAATTTTATTTTTAAAATATTGTCTCCAGGAGCAAACTTTTTGGATTTATTTGTATTGAGCAGACAAAAATGGGTAGTTTTTAACAGTTTTTTGTTGTTTTGTTTGGTTAATTTTTTTTTTTTTTTAAACATTAAATTTTGAAATCAAAATTTCAAAAAGCTGCATTTTGGATGTGGTTCAAAATAAAGTCATACTGTCGATGAGAAAAATATTGGATATGAACCAAAGTTTATGATGGGAGTAAATGTTCTCATCTGATTTGCATATTGCGAGATCACAGGGCAGCGGCCATATTGGATTGCATAACTTTTAGGGGCAAGTGAAAAAAAAAAAAAAAAAGAACTGTAAATATGTTCAAAGTTCAACTGTACTAAATGTTGCACAATCCAATATGGCCACCCCCATGGTTCGTTATAATATGCAAATTAGATGAGTACATTTATTGCCATCATAAACTTTGCCCTATTTACAGTATGACTTTAACCACTTTATCAATTCCACGTTACATCTTTTTGAATTCTTGACATTAAAATTGAATATTTCTTTAACTCGGGCACCTAAAGGGTTAAAATCTGGAACTTAAAGAATGTGAATCATGTGACCTCTGTGACCATAAACACATCAAAACCAGTTCAGAACACAGAACTGAAAGCCCGCCCCTTACATTAAACGGTTCGGTCCAGTCTACTCTGGTCGTCTGAAGAAGAAAAAAAAGGTTGAAAAGTTCTGTTGTGTTTCCGTCAGAACCGAGCGCACGGCTGCACATGCTGATGAAACGCTTTGATCCCGTAAACGCCGGCTGCACAACATCAGTCTGTGCAATTACATAATGACAAAAGGCTGCGATTGAAATGTCCAGATGTGGAGGATTTAGGCTGATGGAATTACACAAATGAAAGCATGAACGCAACCTCTGGACTCGCTGACACTGAGCAGATGGAAAACACACCAACAGGAAGTCGCAACATGTTTTTGTGCGTTTTCAGTCGCTTTAAGCTGCAGGTTTGACTCGTCTGTTTATTCTCGTCAATACCTGAAACTCCAACTGAATCATCGAATTGAGTGTTAACGCACGTGTTATTATATCTGTAATGAAAGTCGTCAGTAAATCCGTGACAAAAACAACGACTTTGTGTTCCTGCAGCTTCTGAAATGTCAACATCTGCCGCCTCTTTATTAACGATAATGAAGTTCTACAGAGCGTTTTGTAGAAAATGTTCCACTTTGTGACAAACCAACAGTATTATCAGTTTAGTTCCCCATCCTCCTCGTCTCCACTAGCTCATTTCTTCATCTGCTCCCAATGTTTTTCAGCTTTAAACCCAAAATACGAACGTCCTGTCTCTTCAGAACCTAAAATTATGTGGATTTTATCATGTTTACAGACACATCCACTGTCAAAACTACACAAGAGGAACGCATTTTACTGGAAAGTTTTTACCAACGACAACCATTTTATTCACTTTTGTCAAGTCGGATGAGTAAGTGGATTAGGTGTGATGTCATCAACACGTGCCATCAACCCAAGAAGAAGAACAACAGGACCTAGAAAGATAACCAAAGCAAGAACAGAAACAAGAACAAAAACAACAACAACAACAACAACAACAACAACAACAAGGTGGAGAACAAGAAGAACAAGATGAAGAATGAGAAGAAAATAAGAACAAGATGATTAATAAGGACAAGATGAACAAGAATAAAAACAAGAACAAGATGAAGAATAAGAATAAGAAGAACAAGATGAACAAGAAGAATACAATGAAGATGAAGAACTGGAAGAACAAGATGAAGAACAAGAAAATAAGAACAAGATGAAGAATAAGAAGAAAAAGATGAATAAGATGAAGAACAAGATGATAAATAAGAACAAGAAGAAAAAAAACAAGAACAAGAACAACAACATGAACAAGAAGATGAACAGTGAAAAGACCAAAATCAAGAACAAGATGAACAACAGCAACAACAACAACAAGATGAAGGACAAGACGAACCAGAAGACCAATAGAAGATCTGGACAAACATAAATGTAACTCTGAATGTAAATAAACCTTATATTAAATAAACTAACATTAACAAAAGCAGCGCACACTAGAGCTGGGCGGTATACCTTAAGCACCGGTATACCGGTAACTTTTAATTTTATGATAAGAAATATTAATTTACCACCATGACGGTATGTGCGTTTATGTCTGGAACACGGGGCGGTGGAACGTCGCGCAGCGGTAGCTTGCGCGGGGGACATTTTTTAGTGTTGCACCAAACAAGCTGTTGTAGAGGAGGTGGCAGAAGAGAGACGGGGGTACACAGCTAGGAAAGAAAGTTAAGGCATGATGGACGAACAAAATGATACGGACGAAGAATTAGTTCCAAAAAGGGGAGCGGTGTCGGTGGTGTGGAGGCATTTCGGACACCAAAAATCTGACGCCGATCAGAAAAGTACAATATGCAAGTGTTGTCGCGCGAAAGTGATTGCTGCTGGTGGCAACACGAGCAATTTGCTTCACCACCTCCGCCACAACCATCCGTTAGAATACGAAGATTGTATAAAACATAGGTCTGCATCATCTCCCCAAAGTAACCGTACTGCAGCACCAAGTACAACACAGACGACCCTGCAAGGTGCGTTTGCCAAAGGCACGTTTTATGACAAAAAAAGCGAACGCTGGAATGACATCACCACATCAACTACATTCCACTGAGCTAAAGACATGGTGCCACTCAGTACAGTGGAGAAACATGGCTTCAGGGAGATGGTGAAAAAAAATGCCGTCAAATACCGTGATAATTTTTTAAAATACCGTGATAAAAATTTTTGGTCATACCACCCAGCTCTAGCGCCCACACACACTCAAAAGCCACAGAAACAGATTCATGAGGGTTTTACTGTTTTTACTCCATCTCTAAAAGACCGTTTGTCTTTTATCTTTCATCTTGTTCCCTCTGTACTTCGTGTTTTTACTCTATTTTTTGTCTTCTACTTCTGGTTTGACTTATCGTATGCATCATATTCTTTTACATTCTGTTCATCTTGTCTCGTCTTTTTCGTTTTTTGTTTTTTTTTTATCTTTTTGGTTATTTTTTGCATTTTTTTTGTCATTTTAGTTTGATCGTCTTCATGTGTGATCTGCTTTTCTGTGTTTTATGTTCTGACTTTAATGTGTTTTTATTCCACTGCAGCTTCTATTTGTTTTGTTTCTAGTCCGTTTTTTCAGCTCAAACCTCTCCTCTACATTTACATAATACATGGTCATGCCATTTTATCCTTCTTTATCTTCCTTTCCCAATGAAAACAGCTCCACAACTCCTTTTTGGAACGTCATGTGAAGATAATAAGCAGATTAAAGAGTTTCAAATTCACACATTTTTACCTTTAATTAATCTTCGGCGTTTTGTGGCGATAAGACTGCCCTGACTGTGATTCGATTAAAGGTTGAACAGCTTTGGCATTTTTTAATTATCTGACATTTACAACAAACCAACATGATGAGAAAACAGTCAGCAGATTCTCAACAAATTAGAAAAGAACCTGAAAGGACGACAGCCGGAGTGAAACCATGAAGACCGAGACGATCGATGGACGGCGACGCCTTCGTTTTCCATCGACACATGAAGCAAAAACTAAAGCCACGTCTCTGAGAGCAGCTTGCATTTTTAATAATGTGAGATTTTATGGGCCAAGAAAACCAATATGTTGAGAAAACAATCAGCAGATTAATGAAAAACTGAAAAATAACCATGGGGTCAAGCTCTGCTCCGAGTACAGCAGCTGGGAGATGGAAATCACTGGAAGGGAGTCAACGCCGACACTGACGACTCAGTGTTTACTGGAAGAAAAAAGCATCAGAGTCGAGAGAAAACAACTAAACCAAGGTTCCACTACAGAACCACCAAGGAACTGAGCAGATTTAGAGCCGCAGCGATCGGTTCGGTTTGACGCAGAGGAAGGCCTGCACCAGTAACCGACTTCACATCAAAGTCGGTTTTATTGGAACGATGTTTTAAAAAAAAAACAAAAACAAAAAAAAAAAGAGTAATCATCAAATCGAATTTCCTCTTTCATGTCTCCAGGCAGCATGCCTCCTGGCTACAGTAGGCTCCTCCTCCAAGCTACTATAGGCTCCTCCTCCAGGCTAAAATAGGCTCCTCCTCCAGGCTACTGTAAGCTCCCCCTCCAAGCTACCATAGGCTCCTCCCCCAGGCTAATGTAAGCTCCTCCTCCAGGCTACCATAGGCTCCTCCTCCTCCTCACTGTAAGCATGGTCTCCACAGCTTTTGGTCTCCACACACCAGTAAAAAAATGCAGTTTGCTAAGGGAAGCGAAAAGTTCGTGGCTAAAAATAGCAAAAGTACGTCGAACTGTAGAACTGGTACGGCTTCAAAGTTTCCGATGAAGACCAAACCATTCCTCACTGCAGACTCAACCGACCAACCAACCATCAATCAACTTATTTCAGCAACTCAAGCAACATCACATGTCAGAGTGGGAACAGTGCGTTGTATTATGGGATGCACACGAAAAACACATGCTGGCTAAAACACCACCACCACTCTGAAACTGAAAGTGGAGTTTTCAGAGGACAAAAAATTTGGAATTTTATTGTTGGCCAAAAATCGTCCAGCCCTTTGTCGAGTATTCTACCGAACAATATAGCGATTAATTGGATTTTATCATCGAGACTCATTATTATAAACTACAACAGGTGCATAACCAATGCTGCTGCGTTTCTCTGTTAGCTATCACGTTAATGTTCAGCGACTGTCAAGTGGAAGACGAGCTTTGACCTCGTGCTGCCTTCATGTGCACTTACACACTTTGTAACAGATTCAGTTTTGTTTTTGTTTTTTTTGTTTAAAGTGATCCCTAAAATCTTTTTTCTTTCATGGACGTTCTCCTCGCTCTCTTCCATAAAACCAGCTTTTTGCTTTTTGACTTCAGTCATGTGCATCATTGTTTATGGTCCGTGTAGAACATGATCCCCAGGGCGGAACACAAGCCACTACTTACACAAAATGAATAATTAAACAAATACTTGAGGCAAAAATAATTATTCAAGGATTTTCTCTTCTAGTCAAAATAAAATGTCAAGTCTAACAGCTTAAATGTTTAGAGTTACAGCTTCACTTAGACACAAACTGATGATATTTTTGACAATTTTGCATTTGGTAAAAAATTATATATATATATATATATATATATATAAATATAAAGTAAAACAATAAACCAATGAGCCTCCAAAGAACAAAATTCTGCTGGACTTAAATCCAGGTCAAACTGAAACCCTTAAATCCCATTTTCTCTGCTCAGATTTTGGGTTCTATGTCTGAATAAAGGACAAACCAGTGGGTTCCATAAAGCTGATCACTAATACTACTCGTTTGCAGCTTTTTTGTAACTAAATGAAGATCTTTGGGGTTTTAAATACAAATATGACATCCCATTATTATACGTTTTTGACTTTACATTCAACAGCTATCAATTAACCCATAAACAGTAGATCTGATCAATACACCAGCTGCTCAAACCCCTAAAAAGTCCAGATTTTCAGCTTTAGTTTCTTCTAAACTGGAAATATTTGCATTTTTGCACCAAACCCTTATTTTCTGAGATTTTAGAAGCTGATGATCGACTAAATAACATAAAGACAGAGGAAACCATCAGCACAGCAGCTGTCGGATAAAAAAAAAAAAAAAAAAAAAAAAAAAAAAAAGAGGTGATGCATCGCAATCACAGTTAAAGTTAACCCTTAAATCACCTTTTCTCTGCTCAGATTTAACCGTTTACAGTCAAAGGGAAGGTTTAATGTGTGAATAAACAACAAACCAATGGGCTCATCTATAAAGACGATCATTAGTTCTATTTGTCTTGCAGGGGTTTTTTTGCGACTAAATGAAGATCTCAGGGATTGTAAGTACAAACATGACATCATTTTATCACATTATTGACTTTACATTCAATATTCAATAATACTCCATTAATTAAACCATAGATGGTAGCTTTGATCAACACAGCAGCTGTTAAATAAGAAAATGTGACTGAAAACTGACCTTTTTTTAATGTGAAACAGGGAAAATTTTCCTCAAAATGAGTTGACCATCTGTAGTTAATCTGTAAATGTGATAAATGCTCATTATTTTTAGTAAAATCCAGGTCAAACTGATCAGATTTGCAGCTTTGGTTTCTACAAAGTGAAGATGTTTATGGTTTTTCATCAGTATTTTGTGTCATTTTATTTGCAAAACTGTCAATTTGATGCATTTATTACCTAAATTATCAACCTGTTAGTAGATATTGTCTATACAGCAGCAGATTTGTCACATTCACTGTTAAATTTAACCCTTAAAATCACCTCGTCTTTGCTCTATTTTAACAATTTATCCTGAAAAGTAAAGATTCTCTGTCTAAACGTCAATAAAGCACTGGAGTTCATCTACAGATGTACAGGAAAATGTCTAGATTTGTCAGTAAATAAAGATCATCAGGCTTTTAGATCCAAACATGACGTCACTGTCACTTTAATGATCAGTCTGATTGATTTATTACAAAGAAATTTTACTAATTAACCCATTGAAGCCAGATTTGATCATACAACATTTATTTAAACAGGAAAATATAGTGGAAAAAGGTCATTTTTTTCTGTTCAGATTCAGGTATTTAATGTGGACTACTCAACCTTCTGTGGAGAATCTGTAAATACGGTCAGTGTTCAGGCTTCTACATCAGCATTTTATTTGCAAAACTGTCAATTTGATGCATTTATTACCAACATTATCAACCTGTTAGGAGATATTGTCTATAAAGCAGCAGATGTGTCACGTTTACTGTTAAAATTAACCTTTAAATCACCTCTTCTTTATTCTATTTTAACACTGAAAAGTAAAGATTTTCTGTCTAAATGTTAATAAAGCACTGGAGTTCATCTACAGATGTACATGAAAATGTCCAGATTTGTCACTAAATAAAGACCTTTGTGCTTTTAGATTCAAACATGACGTCACTTTGTCACTTTAATGATCAGCTGATTGATTTATTACAAAGAAATTCAACTAATTAACCCACTGAAGGTAGATTTGATCAATATAACAGCTGTTTAACAAGACGATGAGGCTGAAAAAGGTCATTTTTTTCTGCTCAGATTCAGGTATTTAAAATGAACTAGTCGACCTTCTGTGGAGAATCTGTAAATATGGTCAATGTTCAGGTCAAACTGAACATTTTTGCAGATTCAGCTCAGGTTTACATCAGTGTTTTGTGTCATTTAATTTGCAAAACTGCCAATGTGATGCATTTATTACCAACATTATCGACCTGTTAGTAGATATTGTCTGTACAGCAGCAGATGTGTCACATTCACTGTTAATTTAACCCTTAAATCACCTCTTCTTTATTCTATTTTAACTATTTTAAGTAGAAAGCAGCAGTTTTCTGTCTCCAGAACAATACCCTCAGGTCAGTGGTTTAATCTGAACCTTCTTCTGTCACATTTACTGTTAGAATTAACCCTTAAATCCCACATCCGACCCACAGCGCGTGTCCTCCGGTCACATCCAGCCGCCCCTCCGGTCTGAGACCCGGGGGTTTGAGTCCGACTGGAGCCGGAGCCGGAGCGGGGCGGAGGGGCAGCCGACCCCAAGCGCGTCCTGCGGCTCGGCTCCGGTCCCAGCGTCGGGATGCGGAGGATGGAGTTAACGGAGACACGCGCTCACTCTTTGTTGTTGTTACTGCTGCGCGTGCTGACAGCCGGATGATTGACAGGCGTCCATCACATCTGAGGTGAAAGCCCTGAGCGGCGGACCGGGTTGGTCCCATGACGCGACAAAAAAAAAAAAAAAAAAAAACGTACCGCAGACGCGCGCGCGCATACACACGCACGCACACTCACACACAAACACTCACACACAAAGGCAAGTCCGGTGCAAGCACGCGCACACGCACACACACCCCATAATCACAAGGGAGACCCAGAAAACAGCGGTACGAGAGGAAGCCCACTCACCTTTCCGCGTGCAAACCCCCCACGAGCCTGAGGACAGACGGAGTCCGGAGTCCGCGCGGTCCAGCCCCAACGCACGCGCGCACACACCGTTACGGTAAATCCACAACAGCCCCGGTTAGTTCCACAAAACGGCTCCAAATCCTGCTCCACGGCTCGTGTTAATCCACCGCGACACGGGGCGGACGCCTCAGCCGGAGACCGTGCGTCCTGTCCGGGTCCAAGCGACACAATGAGGCGGCTCCGGCAGCGGCTGAGCTCCGGCTGCGGACACGCCCTCCTCATCAGCATAATGGAGCCTAGGCAGCCAATCAGAGGGCGACAAGATGATAAGGACCCGCCCACTTTAATTTAAAGAAAAGACTTAACAGAGGGGTGGTCTTCAGAAGGGGAGGGAGGGGGATTAATGGACTAACAGGAGAAATACGACTGTTCCAGTGGCTTAGAAGCAACAATAACCTCAATTATTTCTAAGAAAAGTAATTTAATACATGAAAAAAAGTTAGAGAAGGGGCTGATGTGAACCTGCAAAAGTAATTTCTCCTGCAGTCAGTGTTTGAAGGGTTTGTGGGTTATTGGATTGTTTAGTGAACATGGAGCTAAAATAAAAAAAAAAAACACACACAGATCAAGAACATTTTAGGATTCATCAATTTATTAACTTTTTTGTATTATTTATTATCTATATTTGTATTATTTATCATCTATATATTCCATCCTAGGTTAACATACATTCACACTGTTTTTTTTAGTTCATTCTAACTGTTCTTATCTATATAATTATGTATACACTTCAGTTCCATCTGTATATTTCACATCTCATATCTCATTTTCTTGATTAGCCCTTATTGTATATGTTTAGTCTTTATTGTATATCCATCCATC
>JAQQZY010000003.1:260993-291142 GCA_030068375.1 Ostorhinchus rueppellii | reverse complement strand
CACACACACACACACACACACACACACACACACACACACACACACACACACACACACACACACACACACACAGAGACTCACAAAGCTGCATGAAAAGCCCAGGCCTGTCAGAGATGATTTGGTCATTCAGCCAGTAGAATGTGAAGAAGAAAGTGGCTCGGTGCAGCATGTTGCACGGTTCAAGGAACATGTGTGTTAATGCACTGCAGTGACTTATGTAACCCAAAAAAGACAAAATACTTCTTAATAACTATTCAACATGGATGGAGCGGAGACATAGCAAAGAGCAAAAAACAAAGTGCTGTTGAATATGAACTTTTACTGAACATATAGTTATTTATTCTATTCAAATTCATTTAGTGTTGTGATTCAGTTACACAAGGATAAAGCCTCTTTTCATGTTGTTCTAAAGGTTACATAATGCTGGATGGAAATGTATAGATCTATTGTATCATCACATATCGCAGGTGGATTATTTACAGATTATAGATAATGTATGTGAAGCAAAACTGAGCAAAATGGATAAATTATTTACACAAAAAAATCATATTCGGCATATAAATTGGACAGAATAGATGTTAAAATAGCCTTAACCCTGCAGATGAAACTATTTATTTTCTGACTCATAAAATGAACTTATTAGTTAAATTAATTGAAGGACAAGGATTGACACTAGTCCCAAATGATCATGTATTTTACGTGTGGTGTGACATCTTAGTTGTAAATATTCTTTGAGGGAAAAAAAAAGTGTGAATCAGTTTGTGTTCTACAAAGTTGTCTGCAGGTCTACTGGCACTTTAAGTCAAGTATGTTCTAAATCTACATTCATGGATTAAATAGTCTTACAGTTCAATAGTTATTCTTCATATCAGACATGTTGGACCACAAAGACCATTCATTTTATAACAGTGTGTGTCTTTATGTGGGACCAGACTACAACATACTGCTTGTACACACTTACTGACCTCATGTCTGCTGCAAAAGTCAGAACAAAGACTAAAAATATCTCCTGTTTGTGTTTAACTAAAAACTCCAAATAGATATAAATTGTTTCTGAATATTTATCCAGGGTCTACGCTTGCATCTTTGTCCTTAGTCTTTGACAGAAACAGTGCTGAAGTATTCGGGGTCTTGTTGTGTTGTGGGTCCCAGGTCTCCCTGACTCGCAGACTTAAGGGGAACCCTGGCCAGAGTCAGCTTCACACCAGCTGGACCCTGAGCTCCTGTTCTCTCCACAGACATGACCTGGCCAATGAAATGCTGAAGAACAAACCAAAACACAATAAGCAATATTATTAGCATGTGTGTTTTGCTTTTGACACACAGTACATATAATCTCATAGCCTTAGCCACTAAAATTTATATCAGTAGAGTCAAGGCTGTACATATGTATATGGAAGATCTCAACAATATTTGCCTACTGTTCTGTGCCATTGTTGTGTTGTTGGCCTGTCCTGTCTTCCAGAGCTCTGTGCTGATGGGCAGTATTCTGACTGATTGGGCACACCTGCAGGAGGCTGTGGGTTGGGCCTATAGAAATGGCTTATTTTCTGCTGCTCTCCTCCTTCCTCAGCTCAGTGGTACCAGACCACCAGGCCTCAGCTTTTTGACTGATTGTTTTTCCTTACTGTTTATTTTTTTTCCCCTTTATGAATAAATAACCTTTTTTTTGCATCCAATCTGGTGTCGTGTTTCTTAATGTGTTGTGCCTCTGAGACATTCGTTACACTACCAACACTTGAAGATGTCATTTGTTGTTAAAGTTCTACACACATGCTTATACACATAGACCTGGAGTTACAACAACCACTGTTCACATCATCCATGTGCATGTGCATGTGTTGTACATTATTATATTATTATTCTACATTAAAAAAGCTAGGTGGCTTCTGTGTGCATGTCTTGGGAATCACATAAAATCCAGAAAGAGCTGACTTGTGAAAACAGTAAGTTGATAGGACCAATATTTTGGGAGACATTAGCACTTTTAGAATACAACAGCCTTACAGTCACACTGTTATGCCCAGAATGCTTTGGCGGTGACTGCTGGACAAATGTGGTACAGCATGCACAAATACACAACAGCATAAAAACTAGCTCATCTAGAACCCATGGATCCTCACATGTCAACGTGCTAGTTACATTATATTGTAAATATGTACACATATTTAAATATAAATGTATATAAATACTAAATAGCAAATTTCTTATAAACGTGTAATGTATACATGTAGAGAAAATATTTACAGCCTGTCTCCTCTGCACTTTATTTTTGTATTTGCTGCTGTCAGCTGTGAAATTTCCCCATGGTGGGATCAGTAAAGTCTTATCTTATCTTGACTTATTCCACCATCAACAAAATGAGAAAAGAGATATTTACATATTTATCATCACCCACAGCATCAAGAACAAGTAATAAACTCAAATGTCACCATTACCTGATGTTACCAGGCTTCCCACTGTGCTAAATAATGAAACCATGTCAGCAAGGGGTCCATACAACATAACATAGATGTACAGTTGTACAGATGTACAAAGAGATAAAGTTCAGTTTATGTCACCATTAATGTATCACTATGTGCACAGGAAACACAGCTGGAGGTTAGAGGAGGAGAGCAGACAGATGAAGACACATCTTTAAAGTTTAAATAAATGTATGTATGTACTCTTTGGAATCATTATTGTAATTATTCTAAAACACTATTTCAATAAACTTGTGCTAATTCTAATTAATTTAATTACTAGTAAGAATGTTCTCCAGTATTATGCAAATAAAAAACATTACTGCTTCAAATTACTAGAGTTTTTTTCAAATTATTATTAGAAGATGCAATTCCTCTTTGCTACCAGTAGAGGTCAGTCAATGTCATAATTCAGAGTTAAATTGAGGTGGATGTAAAAACTGCAGCATTAATTAAATCTGTTATTTTGGATAAATGTTGTGTGTTGTTGACAGACCTGTACAGGATGAAGTATGGTCTCGTCATGCTTTGGTCTTGATGATTCAATATTTTTTGCTCTCTGTGCTTTAACTTCCTGTAGAAGAAAAATGAAGTCACAAGTGTTAAAACCTCTTCAAATCTGTTCTTTGCAGCTAAAACATGTGGTAAAAAAAAAGAAAAAGACAAGCACCTTCAGAATGTCATAGTTTGACGTCTTGGAAACGTAATGGTCCCAGGACTTTGCTGTGAGCTCCTGTTGCTTCCATCGAGATTTAATCTGACATGAAGACACCAGAATCTGTCAGGCTTGAGTTCATTAAGAGAAAATCTGCTGCATCCAAATGTTCCACAGACCATTTACTAAATGAATCTGCTGATAGGTGTTTCTGCTGACTTTGTTCTCAACATGTAATGATGTTCAAATTTGGGTGGCAAGTTATATGTAAAAGAAACATGTCATGAAATCACAGAACCAATGAGATAGTTACTGAAAAAAGTAGGAAATAAAATCATAGTTATTAATCAAACTAATAAAACAGTATGCATGCATTTTGTTGTTTCGGTAAAAATATGTAGACTATAACACTCATTCTGTTCTATATACTTTTCACTGTGGAGAAATGATGTCTATAGGATTTTTTTTTTTTTTTTTAGAAAAGTCTTGATAAGTTTGGATCCAACAGCAACAACAATTCATCCCGTACTTCTTTAGGTTCTATTGAGAGTATTTAATAAATATTTGACAGTATATAGTGTGTAATAATGGATCCACTATGCATGCATTGAGTATGCATTCATAGAAAAAGCGCTTATAAAATTGAATCCATTATTATTATTATTATTATTATTATTATTATTATTATTATTATTATTATTGTTATTATTATTATTATTATTATTATTATTATTATTATTACTATTACTGTTTTACTACCTTAAATCAGCATTCTTAAGTTTTAGTGTTGTTATAAACAACATTAGTTAATAAAGGCTTTACTACCGTGTTTAGCCTCAGTACCTCTGTGTAGAGCAGCTCCTCTTTGCTGATGTCCTCCTTCTCCTGTTGCTGCAGGATGCTGATCTGCTCCTCTATGACCCTCATGGCCGTGTCCTCTGTGATCTTACAGATGGTTTCTAGAGACTCCTGATCAGGAGTGATGGGTTTTACTCCATCCAAGATCAACTCTTTGCTAACCTCGTCCCATACCTCTCCAACCTAAAGAACCACGACATTAGAGTTGTTCACTTCCCTATTTTTTTTAATTTTTTTTTACAGATTTTTGCAGATGTTTTATGAAATGTGTGGAAATGACATCATTATCTTTAGTTGACTCCTTATACAAGTTGTTGTTGTTGAGGAGATGTTAAATATAAGAAACTACCTCTAGAAACAATCTCATTTGTACCTTAAAGTCCAAGTATCTCCTGACGATGCTCAAAGTCACATAATCTTGTGTTGATAATCCAGGAAGGTCCTGAAACCCTGAAATATGTAATGTTTTCACAGTGACAGTCACTTTAAGGTTAATGTTTTCCTTCATGCTTAAGTGCCATTGAGGTAACTGGCAACTTAATTTATCACAAATAATATTAACAGACTTTTGCATCATAAACATGTTTAATTCCTTGGTGTGAAGAGAAGTTCTTATAGATATGAAACAGTTTAATAGTAAAAGGTTTGTAGCTCTTCCAGTTCACACCACATGATAACAAATAATGACATATCCCAATCTTTGCAACTTATGATATACTTAAAAAAATGTTTTATGTGTAACTTTTGTGATTCTTCCATTTTTGCTTTACCAAGTTTGCAGAAGATGGAAAAAATCTTTGACCGCAGGTTCTCCAATATCTCCAGCACTGCTGCAGTCGGTATGTTACCCGGTTGTGAAGACTGGATTTCCTCCTGTTGGTAATGACTGAGGATTGGCCTCTTAGGATCTTTGAGGACATTCAAAAACAAATCTATATTTATTTATATGAGATTTAAAGATTGCAAAACCTTGTACATAACATAATCTGATTTTTACATAAGTCAGAGACAAAATTAACCAAATGAAACTAAAACATTAAACTTATTCATTTATTCATTTTAGAAAATATTAAATATGTGTGGCAAGATTCCATGAACCTGCAGGTTGATCAGCTCATTTAATTAGTCATGTCAGAGTCAGGTACTGATTGTCAGTAGAATGACAATCACATGTGAGTCTGAGAGATCCTTCCTTATGTTTGATGTATTTGACAGGCAGAGTGAACATTAACAAACATAAACATGTTGGAGCTTTGTCCCAGGACAAAACTCAGGAAGAAAAAATTATAATCATAAGGGAAAAAAAGAAGAATATAGATGTTAATAAAAACTAATACAAACTAAAATGATTCATCATGATACCACTTAAATATACAAGTTGGAATAATGTTTTGTGGAATAATGTTTTCAGACACATTCTTCTTTTTATTCTTATTTACACACGTCTTTGGTTTGGTGAAATGATTACATACTGGGTCCCAGTTACACTTTGTCTATCAAGAATAAATCACATTGTCACAGGCATATCATGAGAAGAGGTGAAAATATGTTATTCCAACTTTATGTTAATATAAATATGGGCTAAATTAAAGCCATGTAGTGGCTTAATTTGATAATGCTCATATCGCTGTTGAGTTAAATTCTCTTGAGCCTTTTCATTAAATAAAAAAAAATGAACGTGTTTTACTTTAATTGGAAGAATAAACTTAAATAAAGAATATATCGTACCTGTATGTTATGGGAATGATTTAACTCATATCACTCATTTAATGTGAACCTAAATGGATCTAACAGGGGCCTGAAAACAGTATAAAATATGAAGGAGAAAACTACAAGGTGAAACTTGCCTACAAGTCCTCCATGATGATTTCGGCTGACTCGCAGCTCCTCCTCCTCCTCCCTCCACATCTGCAGCAGCAGCCTGGGAGCCGTCTGACCGCCATCGTCCCTCCAGCTCAGCAGGTGAGACAGAGTGTTGGGGTTGTCACATAACTCCAGCAGTGTGGCCAGAATGACACCATGCATGCATTTAGGACTGGACTGAGGCAGAAAGACATACCCGAACTTCACATTTAAATGCAGATACATAAATTAAAAGCAATAAGTTAAAAGTACAACCCCTAGGTACTTACACGAAGCAAGTCAAGAAGAAGAAATGCTCCCTCTTTAGCCAAAAAGTAATCCTCTGTTGTGTAGCAGCCCACGATGCAGGACCTGATCAGACACAAAACACGCATTCATATAACTGAGTGAGTACTGGTTGGTCTACTGGTTTGTTATGACAGTCTGCCACTATATATGAACCTGTCAGAACAGTGTGAAAATGTAAAAAAAAAAAAAAAAAAAGTCCATTGAGGTCTGACTGTTCTGTAATTACACACAAAGTAGGCTTTGGTATCCATTTATTGAAGTCGAAATGTGAAAAAAAGGAAAAAACACAGGAACCTACTATTGATTGCTTCAAATGTAATTATCTTGTTCCTAATTTTATTTCTGAATCCAAATGGAAAATGAGGAATTTTGACAATTCAGGTGCATAGGCTTTTTATGAAGTAACAACCTGCCTCTGACAGACACATCAGTGTATAAAGTTTCATGTTGAAGTGAGTAGACTTAAATTTCACTAGGACTGAAAGTGAGTTAAATTACTTGCATAGTTAATCTATAAATGGGAGGTTTTTCTGAACTGACCATACACAGTCCACTGTAGAGAGGATGAGTTTGTTGTGTCCCACACTGGTGTAGAATTTATCAGCACCTTTCTTCAGGAAGTGAACGACCATCTCTACTCCCTCTGACCCAAACAGCTCCTGGGGCATAACATGCATGAAACATATGTGAAATGCCAAAACAAAACAAAACAAACAAAAGACAACAAACCTTATGTGCACTGTCATGTTCAAGGAATTTACCGTGGGTTACGGAAACCGGCAAGGGAAACGGAAGGTAGGGTTAAGATTTTGGTTTAATGATCTAATTATGAGAACGTTAAGGATTTACTCCATCGAGTAATCTATCTAGTAGACCATGCAATGTTGTGAGGAGACCCTTTTTGGGATTTTATAATGAAATGTGACAAACAGATCTGACATGTCTCTGAGATCTTGTAAACTCATGAACCTTGGGCTTAAGAGACACACAAATCAATTGAAAACACTTAATGTCACTTAAATGTAATATAAACACTTCTTTTCCGGGTAGATGCTGTGAGTTTGTTGGACAGTGAGTGTAGATGAGAAATGTGTATTGCGTTGTGTGGTTGTTTTCTGCTGAATCATCTGTCACTGTATTAGATGAAATAATATTCATACATGTTCTGTTTTAGGTTTTTATATAGCTAATATAACTTTGTCTTGCATATTTTTGCCATATATTTGACATGAGTTTGTTTTATGATTACAAACCAGTGGTGTAACAGTATAACAGCTTAAGAATGTTGTTAGTTCAGACTTAATTCTAACTGATGTACAGACTGATCACACTGGGATCTCAGTTTTACCTTCCTGTGCATTTCAGTCTCACACAACGCTGAAAGGATCAGTTGAATATCAGACTTTATCTCCAAGGTGATGTCATCTTCCTGGTCGGGACTTGCTTCCATCTGCATTAAAATCCCTAAAAAAGAATATCATTTTCAATTTTTGTAAAATGTCAAAGTTTTGCAGTGAAGTGCACATTTGAAGAGGTTTTGGTGCCTTTTACCCAGAAGGTGGTTAATGGTTCCTTGATCACAGAGGTCCTGGTTGACTGACTCCTCACCCGAGGATGACACAGACCTCAGAACTCTAATACAGAGTCGCATCTGAGCCTTTTTACTTCCTCTACATCCAGTGGCGTGGAAGCTATTACCATGACCGAAGTAAGCATCTGGAGTAAAGAAAGAATGATCAAAAGGATATTTAAGGAAAGTAGGATGATGCACCCACTGGGTCAACTGAGTTGTACTAAATCAGATTACTTGTATTAGAGGGACGGTGAAAATGTTGCTGTTAATATTTAGCATCACACAAACGCCAGCAAAAAATGTGTTTGTTTAATTTAAAGATAGTTTCATATGAAAAGAGTAGGAAGCTCCTTCAAACATTTATTCTGAAATTAATACAAAAATGTAATAAATAATAGGTGGATGATGCTTTATAACTAAAGCAAAAAATAAATAAACAAAACTAGTCAAACATGAACATGAGTAAAAACTGAAATTTAAGTCTCATTACTATATTATTCTATTTCCAGTGTGACTAAAGAGAGAATCTGCTGCATCAGAACCTATATAACTTTCTTCCTCAAATATATAAAATAATATATATGGTTATTTGTAAAAATAAATAAATAAATAAATTTTTTTTAAAAAAAGTTTAAAGTTAATGTTAAAATCTGGTCTAACTTGCTTCTTTGAGACACATTCCAACAGACCAATACTCAGATCTGTGGTGGAAAGTCGTGAGTCAAACCCATTGAGGATATAAATGACAGATTATTTAAATCCCTACAAACCAGTATTATAAATAATGACACTATTATTATTGATATTGTTAACTTGATCCAGATGATCAGTTATTACGGAAGTCTTCTTGGATGACAGATTTGGAATTTAAAACTTGCCAATTCATAAACCAATTTCTTTGAGTCAGTTTGAGTTGGGCTTAGCAGTAGTTAAACTGAATGTTAGGTGAGGACGATAAATTAAGGGATTCTGGAAAACTTAACGTTCTGCTGTTTGTTACTCAAAATACAGCAGACTGATATGGGCATACAGTGGTCTAAAAACTTAAGAAGAAAGATTCTGAAAACCCACCAGGCCACAATGAAATGTTTGGAGCAGGAGAGTGAGATGCAATGCACAGGTCCTATGGCTTGGAAAGATTTGGACAGATTGAGAAGAGCAACACGAGCCCATCCCCTTCGCCATGAAATGCAGGGCTACTAAGATACATCAACTGTGCCAGGAGCTTCGAACCCTCAAGAAACAGTTCAAGAGAGCTACTGAGGAGGAGAAGCAACCATTAGTAGAGCTGCAGAACATTCTATGGAGGAAGCTGATAACTCTCCACAGAGCAGAGGGGAACAGGAGGCGAGGAAAAGAGAGAGAGAGCTCGGAAGCGAGCAGCCTTCATTGTCATTCCCTTCCAGTTTTCTCAACAGCTGCTTGGGGACAAGCGCAGTGGCCGGCTGGAGTGCTCAAAAGAGGAAGTGAATCGCTTAATCCAGAACACCATGAGCGACCCTCTGAGGGCACCACCAACAGCAGAGTTCAAGATGACAGAGCCTGGCCTGAAGGAGGTTGAAGAGGTCATAGAGGCATCTTCCACAGGCCCCAGTGGCGTACCTCACCTCATCTACAAGCGCTACCCACAGCTTCTCCGACACCTGTGGAAGACCCTCAAGGGGATCTGGCAAAGGGGGAGAGTGGCCAACCAGTGGAGGTATGCAGATGGAGTTTGGATTCCCAAGGTGGAGGACTCAAAAAATATCGACCAATTTCGGGCAATCTCACTGTTGAGCACAGAAGGGAAGTTGCTCCTCAGCATCGTCTCCTGAAGACTGGCCGTGTTTTTCCTCAAGAACAACTACATCGACACTTCAGTGCAGAAGGGTGGGATTCCTGGAACCCCCGGCTGTCTAGAGCACACTGGTGTAGTCACATGGCTTATTAGAGAGACCCAGAGATGCCAGATGACAGGGATGACCTTGCTGTGTTGTGGTTTGACATGAATAACGCCTACAGGTTCATCCCACACAAACTAGTTGAGATTGTGCTACATCTCCACCATGTTCCCAGAAAGATCAAGGACCTGATCTGAGATTATTATGATAATTTCAGCCTCAGGGTCGCTTTTGGGTCAGTAATGTCAAACTGGCATTGCCTTGAGAAAGGAATAATAACTGGGTGCACAATCTCCATTATCCTTTTCGCACTGGTGATGAACATGGTGGTAAAGGCTGCCAGGGTAGAATGCAGAGAGCTTCTATCTACATCAAGTGTTCAACAGCCCCCCATAAGAGCCTATATTGATGATCTGACCATCACAACAGCATCAGTCCCAGGCTAATTTGACCTTTTACTCTTTAGCCTCCCTCTCACCTTGCCCAACACACCAGTCCAGCAGGAGCAGCAGACATGCATTGCCCTGAAAGGACATGTAGTCGTCCAGGATGAGAGGAGCGATAGTAGACAGGGTGGCAAGTGCATGAAGCTGGAGCTCCTCCTGCTGGACAGAGGACCAGTGACGTAAACCAGATCGAACCCCAGAGGAGGCAGAAGGTGGCTTTATGAGCATCAGAAGAACCAGCATAACATGCTCCTCTTTACAAAGCTAGAGAAACAAAACACAAAGATCACAATTAGACTGGATCAACTCAAATATTTACAACAGGCCATGCTGAACAGGGACTGACCTGCAGAACAGCCGAGTCCTTTGACATTAACACCAACAGATTTAACAGCATCTTTTTCATGTTCAAGTCTTCATTATTGTAAGACAGTTTAAGGTTGCAGATCAAAGAGTTGCGACTTTTCACTATAAAACAATAAGAAAATGTCAATAATACACAAATATAATACAAACATGAAAAATATTCTTGAAAATATAGGAAAAGTTTCCTCACACTCCGGATATGTGACCAAAGCTATGAGCTGTTTGGCAAATAAACTCTCCTAAAAGAATGAAAATAAATAAATAAATAAATGTTAAAACTGTGATGCAATCTTTCACAGATTTTATAAACACAGTGGCCTGTTATAAGATAAAGGAATCAGTTGCAGTATGTTTCCATCATACAATTACTACATCATCTGCACTCACAATATACAGCGAGTTGGAATTGCCGGCGATTAGAGTTGTGATGACAAGCAAATAATTTCTAAGCTGGAGGTCAATATGTCGGACACCGTTCAGCAACTGGTGAAAAAAGGCTTCTTTCAGAGAGCTGTGATGAAAACAAACACAATATAAAAGATCTAATATTCATGCTTATGAAATAATACCTTCTTAAAGCTTTTTAGGTTGTAACATTTCTTTGAGGGTAGTTTATGGAACCTTAGGTTTTCAGACTTCAGATCAGAGATTGCCCTAACATTTTGAGGCAATATTGTGCGCCTCATTATCAAGAATGCCATCAACATTGCAACAATATACTGTGATTGATCATTGTTGGAATTTGACAAACCACAGCTGTTACTGCCTAATTGTATAAACTACAATTTTTTTAGAAGGACAACATTAGCCTAGTGTAATGCACATACTGATATTAGATGCTCTTTGACAAATGAAGGACTTAATTTTCTGCATAAATTTTATGAATTAAGGTCATTTCATAAGTATAGTTCCAATCATCAGATACTGTCCTTCTGTGATGTATTACTTAAACCTCTTTAGTCAACATACACGACACACTCCATGCTGCTGAGCTGAGCAGTGACTTCCTCCTTGCTTCCTTGCTCCAGAAGGTTCCAGAGAATTTCAGAGGAGCGAAACAAGATTTCACCCGAAGGATCAGGTTCATTCATATGGAGACAAATCACCTCTGCTCCCCGAGCATTCAGTATTGAAGCACAATTCAAGTCTGCGTTTGTGAAACAAAAAAAATTATTAAAGAGATGTCATTAACGATCGAAACAACCCATTGACATCCATTGACATTGACACAAGGACACTTTAAATCACTGTTTTCCTTGTTTGATTGTTATTAAGTAATGCATTGATTTATGCTCTTCAGAGCAGGCTACTTTATCTAATCAAGGAGGCCAGCTGTTGGGCTGACATATCTGACAAATCCACCCTTCAGTGGGTTCATAATAGAAACTGGGACTGACCAGAGGAGTTGGAGAGGATTTGAAGTGTCTGTAGGAGCTGCAGTTTGATGTTTGGCTGGTTTTCCACAGCAGCCATGGAGAGGAGCAGTGTTTGAGCCAGGTTACTGCGCTCCAACAGCTGCAGCCTGTAGCCTGGGGAGGTCGGCTGGACCTCTGCTCAAACACAGACATAAAAATGTCAAATTAATCATATAAACAGGACAAAACAAAAATATAAAAACAAATGTAATATGAAAGAGCACAACATATGTTAATTGTAATGGGCACAATCCAGGGCCAAAAACATTCATATTTAATGTTTTTGAACCTTTAAAAGAGATGTAAGTTTATGCAGACATACATATAAAGTAACAAATAAAGTTACCAACACTAATATTGTTTATAGTTGTAGTTGTATTGTGTATAGTTATAGATGTATTGCCACAAAAGAAAGACAAGAACATTATCAACAACAACACAAAATTAAGGTCTGGAAAAAGACAATGACAGAAAAGGAAAAGAAGAGAAATATAGGAGTCTCACTTAGTGAAAGTTTAGAAAATCTGTTGTCAGAGTGGAAAGGCCGAGGTTTTGGCTTGGTGTGACGCTCCATACCATCGAGCAGCTGTCTGGGAGCCACAGAGCTGAAGAAGGATTTCACACATTCAATAATGTGCAGTCTCACATCAGCATCTGATACCCTCATCAGACATCCTGAAACCACAAGCACAGCTGTTAGAGTAGCTTCTAAAAAACCCCCAAAACTGCTTCTGCTGATGAACAAGACCCAAAGTCAAATTTGCAGCAGAGTCATCTTTTCTGCAAGACTTCAGTAAAGGAAATTTAAAGAAATTTGCAAAAGTTAAAAATATACACTACTGGTCAAAAGTTTTAGAACACCCCAATTTTTCCAGAATTTAATTGAAAATGATGCAGTTTAATATCTCAGTGTACTGTGAAATTAAAGCATAGGACAAATAAACAATTGGAGTTAAAACAGAATCATGGAATCAATTTAGAAACTAAAATATATTCAAAACTTCATCAAAGTAACCTTTGATAAGTCACCTTTGGCAGATATAACAGTTGAAGACACTCATAGCATCCTTTCAACAATGGAAATCAAATATTCTTCAGAAAGTTCTTCCCAATTCTGTTACAGAAGTTCCTATAAATGTGGAACACTTGTAGGTTGCTTTGTTTTCACTCTTCTGTCCAGTTCACCCTAAACCAGCTCCATGGGATTTAACTCTGGAGGCTATGCTGGCCACTCCATGTTGTCAAGCTTACCATCTTGTTCTTTTTTCTTAAGGTAGTTCTGGCATAGCTTGGTTTTGGGTCATTATATTGCTGTAGGGTGAACTCCTGGCCAACTAGGCGCATCCACCAGGGTATTGCACGGCGCTGCAGAATGCTGTGGGAGCCATTTTGTTCAGGGTGCCTTTCACTCTGTACAAGTCACCGACCCTGGATCCAGCAAAACAGCCCCAGACCATCACACTTCCTCCTCTATTTTTGACAGTTGATTTCTCATACTGAGGAACCGTCCTTTCACCTACTCGACTGCGTACAAAAATCCTGCGGGATGAACCCAAGATTTCAAATATGGATTCATCAGTCCATAACACCTTCTTCCAGTCTTCAGTAGTCCACTGGCAGTGTTTTGTAGCCCAGGCAAGCCTCCTTTTCTTATTCTGAAGTCTCAGCAATGGCTTTCTTGCTGCAACTCAACCCATCAAACCTGCAACTCGAAGTCTTCTCTTCATAGTTGAAACTGAGACTTGCTTACTATAACCACTATTAAGCTGCGCTTGAAGCTGTTGTCCTGTGAGTTGCCTATCACCAAGCTGTTGACTCTCAGATAATTGTCTGCTGATGCTGTTGTGGCTTTGGCTCTGCCAGACCTCTTCCTGTCAGCATTTTCCTCAGTTTCTGAGTGCCCTTTGATCGTGAAGGGAACTGTACTCACTGACATCTTGACTTTCTTGTCAGTTTCTCTGTAAGAAAGACCTCCATTTTTAAGTGTTATTTATGATGGTCTGTCTCTCTTCCATTTTTATAGCAACACACTACTTTCTGCAGTACAATATTGTTCTAATAATGCTCACAACAGTAGGGTACCAAAGTGTGTTCCAACACTACTTTTATGTGGATAGAGGGGGTTGGAAGCAATTAAGAAAAATTGGGATACCCGTAGGAATTGGTAGCACCAATTTTTGAGGCTTGATCAACCTCCATTGCTGCAGAACTGCTTTAAGTTGTTAAGCCATTTCTTGTTCCCTGAAAAAGGCCTTTTTGTATAATTCTGAAATGTACATTTTTTCAGTTTAGGTTAACCTTACTTTTTTTTTTTTTTATCTGGCATTTCACCACTTACTTTTGTACCATTTCAAGCTGTTCATTAAACTTGAACTCCTTGAATAAAATAAATAAATAAATTAAAAAAAAACAGAAAAATTGGGGTGTTCTAAAACGTTTGACCAGTAGTGTGTATTCCACTTTTTTGTTTCAAATAAATGAGCATGACCACATGGACCTATGAATAAATAAGTAAACATTTTTTGCTATAATTGAAGCCTGACATTGCGTAATTGCTTCATTTACCGATATGAGAAAGGAAATGTGTAGCATCCTGTGCGTGTGTCAGTTCATCAGATGTCCTCTCTTTCAAGAAGGGAAGTCTGTGATAAAAACAGAATAAAACTGTGATAATGGTTCATTTGAGAGAAAAAAACAGGATTCTTTTTATAGAATTTAGTTATTACAGGCTCTTACCTACAAATTTTAAGTGCCTCACACAAAAGAGGCAGATAGTCAGGCTGCTCCTTAACTTTCTCTGCACAGTTGTTGAGTATTTTGGCTATGCCTGTCAGGTCCTTCAAGACCTTAATATAGTTCAGGAAGTTTAAATATTTTTGGTGTGTTTTCATACAGAGGTAAATCCCAGAGAGGGAGACGTGACTGAGCTAGGAGTCATTATGATAGCTGTGGTTGTTCCTGCAAAGGGAAAATGCTGACAGTCATAGCAATGCAGCAGTAAATTAGAGCATTGGGAATTATGTTTGGCACTGTGTTCAGGTTGCATGAGAGCAAATCTATTTCCATTACTGCACCAGGGGATAACAATGAAGACAATCTGACAATCTGCCCCAGTATGTGACAACAAAGGGGGAGAATCATGAACAAAGGATACAAAGCCATTTTGGTTTGTCTTAAATAACTTCTTCAGCACAAAGAGATGCCTCTCCTTCAGATTAGCCTTAAGATAAAACAGATTACATAGCCCAGTTACATGTACAGTGTTATATTTTCACACATAATAGATACAACTATAAGACCATTTGCATTCATATGTTAACTTACCGTCAAGGGATCTTCAAGAAGATGGATCACCTTATTAATGTCAAGACTTTTAGTATAAGTCTGCTGAGAGAAATATCAATTTTTAGGGAAAAGTTTTAAAATGCTATTGCTCTGAAACCATTCCACACCTGAACTCCACAGAACACCAATGGAAGGTAATAAAGAACCACCAAATAATGTTGAAATGCTTGTATTTTTGTTGCAATGGTAGTATACTAGAAAAACAGGTATGTTTCTACAAATAAATACTCTACAAAATATTTTAGTGTCATATATTACATATTTCTAAATTGGAGAAATTTTGTTTGTATTTTCTGACAAAACACATACTTATAAATCGTAATAGTATACTATTTTTGAGAGCTGTAAGTTGATCCTTAAAAATAATAAAGGTAGCCTATTAAAAACACATTTTGTTGTGTGGACCACAGATAGGCTATACATGATGTGCATATTTAATAAGTGCAGAACTTATTTCATTCATCTTCTCACACAGATTTGCATGTAGGTCATTTAGGGGAAAAAACAACCGATTGGTCATATGTGCATTTACAAAGTCATTAAAAATGAAAAAAACAAAACAAAACAAAAAAACCCCAAAAACCATGCTCTCACCTAATATTTTTCCAGTAATGTAATTAATAGGCCTAACAGCTGATAATGATAATAAATAACCAATAATAATAAAACATGATTCAGGGTATTTAGGTAAAAATTTCTTGGCTTATTATTCCTATTTAATTCAGTGTATTATTGTCACATACATAAATTCTCCACACATGAAGATGGAGTTTATAAGACATGAAATATACAATATTTTTACTGTGTATATGTGAGGAGATGCCTTCACTAGTAGCTACATTAAATAAACTTCCATGAAGAGAAACAGACTATTTGTTTACCTCTTGAATGTGTTGCTTTTTGTCCAATCCTCTCGGTCTGATGACAGGAATGTTTGGTTTTCTTCTTTGCACAAGTTTCCCTGAATCCATTTGTATCGGCAGTTAAGTAAGTTTCTTTAATTATGTAAAACTGTAAAATGTCCTCTCTGGTATATTTGCTAGTTAGGTAACGTTACGTACAGGAATTAGTTACAGAAAACATCTGAGTTTCCAAGTGTGTCCAACTTTAGTTTCTCCTGACGGTTTTCCTCTAATTACCTTACATAACGACGAGGGAAATAAATGCTGTTTTGGTAGAGAGGAATTCCGCTTAAAATGACAGAAAATTGACGTATAATGCTATCGTTTATCATCTCTGCCCGTTTTATATTATGCGTGAAGTCTGACGGCGTACTTGTGTTGCTATGGTAACAGCTGGGCTGTAGTACGGAGAGCAGCGGAAGTCAAAATTAATCCTACACGAAACGCCCATTTCCTCTGAAAACAGGAAGTGGTATTCTGTGAACAGCAACGCATTGATTTCTCCCACAACAATAAAAGAGGGGGGACGCACACAAATATTAAAAACCTTCTCAAAAGCGCACACAAACCCTTTTCAATCCCGGTCTTAAAGACACGTCGTTGTCAGTCATGCTATCGGACGCAGGTTAGTGTTCATAAGACGATGTTGCTGCGGCTAAATGCTACATGGGACAGGCTGACATGTTTTGGTCAGTTCAAATGGCTTGCAGTTGTAAATACCATGTCATTTTCTGTGTCATTGTCTGTGTTTACGTGCATCAAAATGTCACATTTCACTCGGATAGCTGGTTTATTCTTAGTTCTGTTAACCTGATACACTCGAGGTTCGTGTCTCTGTAATGTTTTATTAACATTCAGAGCCATGTTTGTTACAATAAAGGCCCCATTTGACTGAGCTCAGCCCGCAGTGATTAAGATACAATGTGATGATTTGTGTTTAGACTATCCTGGGAATGCCTCCGGTGCTCGGCGAGCTAAAAAGAGGAACTCAGGGGAGCCACCTGGAGACGGGCAGACCCTCCGTTCATCTGGACGGCAGATCAACGTCCGGGTGAAACGCACCAACAACCCTCCACCTGGACAGGTAAGTGCGTACACAACCTCTGCACTGGTGGAATATGAGCCACATCCACCCCAATGCTACGTAAGCGTTAGCTACAGTTTGAGGATTCATGTAGATGAGTATTTCCTGTACATGCAGCTCTAATATTATAAAATTCAAACTAAAATTAAATCATCCATGAAGTATTGTTTGGAAAAACTGTACAAGTGCCCAATAATCCTATAAAGTTCATCTTTGGCATTTGTGTGTGTTTTGGCTTTTTGTGCTCTATAGACCATTTATCCCGCATATCAATTAACTTATCAAACAAAACTAAATACTAATAATCAGTTGTTTTCTCCACCTGAACAAAAATACACCTATTTTTTCTAATTCTGCTGTTTGTCTCCTTTTGTTTCCCTCTTTTACTGTATTTCTCTCTATATGCTGTATTATATTTCAGTTGGGTTGTATTAAAGACGTTCTGTGAATGAAGGTAATTTTGCTTTGGTGATGATACTCTTTTGGACTCTAGAGCAAAAGAAAAGCTACAGACACAGAGGAGGAAGATGACCAGTCAGAGAAGAAGTACAGGAAGTGTGAGAAGGCTGGGTGCTCAGCTACGTACCCGGTTTGTTTTGCAAGTGCATCTGAGAGGTACTGGAGTGTGGTGTGAAGTCAGAGCACACCTGAATCCTTATTGTTTGGATGTAATGTGACTAATGTATTTCTTTCTGTCTATATATTCAGGTGTGCTAAAAATGGATACACATCTCGATGGTATCACCTGTCATGTGGCGAACATTTTTGCAATGAGTGTTTTGATCACTATTACAGAAGGTAAATGAACTGCACACATTTTCTTCTCACATGTTGTATAAAAACCTGCAACTACATTAATTTATTGAAAATGTGTTCTAGTAATTGAGGAAATCTCATCAGACTTCACTATGTTTCTATTAAAAAAACGAAACAAAACAACAAAAAAAATCAACCTACAGGTTAAAAATCATGTTGTTTCAAGGTCATGATGTTTTTTTTTTGTTATTTTACTGTACCCACATCTTTGATATGTAATTGCATATTGCCACATAATTCATTCATTTTCTGAACCTGCTTTATCCTTACTAGGGTCACAGGGGATTCTGGAGCCTATCCCAGCTACTTATGAGCAAAAGCGGGGATTCCCACATAATATTTTAGATAAATGATTGTAAGTGCAAACATTTTGATTTCTCTCCTTGTATCAGTCACAAAGATGGCTATGAGACCTTCGCTGCTTGGAAGAAAGTGTGGACGAGTAATGGGAAAAGTGAGCCCAGCCTTAAAGCTTTCATGGCAGACCAACAGCTCCCATTCTGGGTGAGTGTAGACACTTTATCCTTTTCATTTTAAAGAGCTGAATATGCCACATGTACAGCTATGTTTAAATCATGTTAACATTGTTCTTTCAGGTTCAGTGTACAAAAGCAGATTGTCGGAAGTGGCGCCAGCTTACGAAAGAAATTCAACTCACTTCTTCACTTGCAGCAACATATCGCTGTGGAATGAAGTTTAACAATATTAAGGTGAAAAGAAGATAGAAAGGATGTTTTTTTTTTATTAAGTATGTGACAATAGATATTAAAATAGTTTGTTTTTCAATGACAGACTGAAGGACCAGACCAGTGCTCCCAACCTGAGGACCTGGTAAGAGGTTTTTCATGTGTATTTGAGCAGTTTTAATATTTTTGTTCAAACATTGGTCAGTCTTGTCTGAGTGCTGTTCAACAGCACAAGTTCATTTTAATGTCTCATCGACTGGAGGACTGATTGTAGAGCTTTCAATTTCAAACTGTTTCCATTCCCACAGAGAGTGGTTGAGGTGACTGACAGCTGGTGGCATTCGATGCTGATCTTGCCACCTTTGTTTAAAGAAAGTCCAGCCAGCCCTTTCCTCGCTGCTTACTACCCAGACTGTGTAGGAATGAGTCCTTCAGGCTCGCCCAGCAACATGTCTCTGAATGAGCTGAGAGCAGATCACTGCAGAGCTGTACAGCCACAAAGTAAGTCTGAAGGACAAATACCAGCCAGTCATTACTGTACCGTGATAGACAGATAATTATATATAGAGATGTGGTTCCATGTGGAAAACACAAGCCTTTATCATGCTGGCCTACTGTCCTCTCTCAAATAATAATCGGGACAAATGAGTAATTGCAGCACAAGCAGTTTCAGCTCAGCATTTATTCAGTTGGATTTTGTGTTTTGTTCAGTTCCAGGTCTTTGTCCATATTTCCAACCCTTCTATCAGCCTAACGAGTGTGGTAAAGCTCTTTGTGTGCGACCGGATATGATGGAATTGGATGAGCTTTATGAATTTCCAGAATTTTCCCGTGATCCTACCATGTATCTGGCTTTGCGCAACCTTATTCTGGCCTCCTGGCACAAGAACTGCAAGGCATGTATATATCAAAGACCAAAAGAAATTTTTTTTACAAACTAGAGATAACTGATTTTCATAAAACTATTAAAACATCATCTTTTCTCATTAAAGGAGGTGCTGACTTCTCAGAAATGTGCTCTTCACATCATCGTTCGAGGGTTGGTGCGTGTGCGCTGTGTACAGGAGATGGATCGGGTGCTCCACTTCATGACCAGGAAGGGTCTAATCAACACAGGTGTGCTGACAGTCAAACAGCCTCTGCTGCCTGAAAGATATCGCTCTGTAAGTGACTATATCATCAGCAGATCATGAAACAATTATGCAACCACAGAACACATAGTTTCCGTCAGAGTTGTTCTTGTGGAACAACCTTCACTGAAGCGCACATCCCATTGTTTGTTTTTGCAGAAGAATGTTATCGTCATCGGTGCAGGGGCATCAGGGCTAGCTGCTGCACGGCAACTGCAAAACTTTGGCACTCAGGTAACTTATAACTGTCTCATCAGGGCTCCTGTTACACATATTATCTGATATTTTATTACCATTGGCGTCAGAATCTTCACTTTATATTAAACACTTTCATTGTTTACAGGTTGTGGTGCTTGAGGCGAGGGAGAGAATTGGAGGTCGAGTGTGGGATGATACTCGTCTGGGCGTCACTGTGGGTCAGGGAGCCCAGATTGTCAATGGCTGTGTAAACAACCCCATCGCCTTGATGTGTGAACAGGTAAGGAATTGAAAAAATAACTAAAAAAAAAATAAAATCTTAAAGTAAGTAATAAAATGAATCGATACGTCAGGAAAAGTACATTGTTGTGTGGCATCTGCTTTTGTAACTCTTAGTTACATTGTCTTTTGATGTTTCTGTTACAGATGAACATCAAGATGCACAAACTGGGAGAGCGCTGTGACCTCTTTCAGGAGGGGGGGCAGGCCACTGACCCTGCCTTTGACAAGCGCATGGACTTCCACTTTAATGCCATCCTTGATGTGGTGTCAGAGTGGAGGAAGGACAAGTCACAGAACCAGGACACACCACTGGGAGGTGCGTCATTAATCATTTACTTACTGTAACAAAGCCACTGGAAGCAGACACATGTTTTTATTAAAGAAAAACAGAAAAAAAAATCTACATTGACGGAAAGGATGGTTGTAGGTAAAGGCTGTTTTTCAATGTATGTTTTAGAGGCTTTTAGAGTTGATACCTCCTAACATAGGCTGCCTAAACCCTTAAAGGCCTAGAATTATGTTTATGGTGCGAAATTTTCCTCTACATTTAACCTTTCCTAGGTCATCTACCACCATTTATTGCAATATTATTCTGTGTATGTTTTATTTTCAGCATAAAATTGATATTTTCCTAAATTTACTTTACTCGCATGATCATATTGTAAATTCAAAGGATATTATATCAGTGGGGCAGCCATAGCTTAGGAGGTGGACTGGGTCATCCAGTAATCAAAGGGTTGGTGGTTTGAATCTGTCCGAGTCATGTCATTATGTCCTTGTGCAAGACACTTCACCCACCTTCCCTCCAGTGTCACTCACACTGCTGTATGAATGCGTATGAATGTTCAGTAGTGGTTGGAGGGGCCATTTGAAGAGAATTAGCAGCCACGCCTCTGTCAGCCTACCCTAGCTGGGGCTACAAATGTAGTTTAACCACCAGAGTGTGAATGTAAGAGTGAATTGAATGGATGAATAATGTAAAGTGCTTTGGATGTCTTGAAAAGTGCTATAGAAATCTAATCTGTTGTTGTTGTTGTTGTTGTTGTTGTTGTTGTTGTTGTTGTTAAAACAAAGAAACCTGATGACAATGAAAAGCTGAGTAACTGCATTTTACCTGAAATACTTACACGTTTTGATAAGATTAGTCATTCAGAAGGTATTAAACATATGTTAGTAGATGCTTTTGTGTTGCTGGTGACTGTTTAGATCCCTGTTAACATACTTTTTATACACTAGACTCAAATCATCACTACACAGTATTATTGTACTTAAAATGAACGACTCCTACCATAAAATCACAAGAGAAACTAAGTGATCAGCACAATAAAAGAGGAACAATCTGACTTCATTTATGTGTGTTCATCTCTGCAGAAAAAGTCCAGGAAGTTAAAAAGAACTTTCTTCAGGAGTCTGGTATCCAGTTCAGTGAGCTGGAGGAGAAAGTGCTTCAGTTTCATCTCAGCAACTTGGAATACGCTTGTGGAAGCACATTAGACCAGGTCTGAAAGCCTGCAAGGGGATTTTTCAGTTTTACTAACAGAGACTTTAGGAGAGTCACTCTAAATATGATGTGAAGTTGCTGTAAAGTCTCTGCACCATGAGGAGAATATAAATGATACTGAAGCAACATGTCTCCTTTCTGCTGATTTCTGTTTTTGTAGGTGTCGGCCAGATCCTGGGATCACAATGAGTTTTTTGCACAGTTCTCAGGAGACCATACTTTACTCACTAAGGGCTACTCTGTTCTACTTCACAAACTGGCTGAAGGACTTGACATCCGCACAAAATGTCAGGTGTGCATTTCAGATGTTTCTTTCCAGGTTCTGCCTTTGGTTTTTTTTTCCCCTAATAATTTTCTACTACATTGAACATTCCACAGAATAACCTCACTCTGAAGATGAAAATTAACATTCAAATTCTCTTTTGTTTCAGGTTCAGTCCATTGATTACTCAGGGGATCTTGTTAAAGTAACCTCTTCTAATGGGTCACAGTGGACAGCACAGAAGGTATGTGTCGATAGTGTAAAAAAAAAATTCAGTCCTTATAACACTTTTTCTTCTGAGCTTTTATTATTACATAATAGGTTTTAGTTTGCGTTTATATCAATTTTTACTGTTGTTTTTTTTTTTTTGTTTTCCTTTCATATTTCTCCCACTACTAATTCTTTCTGATAGTTTTGATCCCATTACTGAGCTCTTTAGTATTTTTATGTCTCAAAAAGAAGAATAAAATCACATAAAGGATCTTAAGTTGTCAGCTCTACCGTTTACTAAACAATCTGTACTCCTCATGAATATTTTGTGCACTGTTGAGTAACATAGTGGAATGTAGATTCATTTTACCTGAATGTCCTTTCCTTATTTCCAGGTTCTTGTTACGGTCCCACTGACTTTACTACAGAAGAACATGATTCAGTTTAACCCTCCGCTTCCTGAAAGGAAACTGAAAGCGATTCACAGCCTTGGAGCAGGGATCATTGAAAAGGTAACAGAACTAGGAGGAGAGATGTTAGGATGTGTAAACTAGAGAGAAAAAGTAGAAAGTGTTGTATCTGTGAGCTCTTCTACTTCGACATGTAAATATTGTTTTTTAAATGTTTCTGCAGATCGCTCTTCAGTTCCCACACAGATTCTGGGATGGGAAAATCCAAGGAGCAGACTACTTTGGTCACATCCCTCCAACTCCTGACAAAAGGGGCATGTTCAGTGTCTTCTACGACATGGATCCACAGGTTTGGTTCTTTCTTGACTCTTATAAATGCGTTACAAACACACAAAAAAAAACTGTTAAGATCTAAAATGGGGAGTATTGTTGCTCTTCTTGCACCAAACAGACATTTTTCCTTTTCCTTGAATTCCTTAAAGTTCATTTTCTTCATTAATGTCAAATCCTTGCTTTAGTCTTTAGGTTGATGGGTGAATTATTTCATCAATACCTTTATACAGCCATTATGAAGATCTTTTGACTTAAAAGGATTAAGACTTCAAGGACGCAGATATCTTTATTTTTTTACATTACAGCACAAAGTATGAAGTATATGAAGTACATGATCGAGGGTCTTTATAATTTAACATCTCATTCAAGGATTTAAAAATATGATCAAGAAATGTTAAGATTTACAACGTATTCAGTATGGTCAAAAATTGTCATTTAAATTGATTTTAATGCTTTATGGACTAATTTACTACTGTCATGACTTTGATTTTTTTTTTTTATTTTTATTTTTTTATGTGTGTCTGAATACTCTCTACTACTATTTAATGTGTACATAATGATTAATCACTTAATTAATTTTCCCAAAGGAGATAAAATTGTATCTTCTGTCACCATTTTTTGCTCATAATCATTTACATGGGGGTACAACACACAAAGTTTCCCCCATTCTCCCCTTTATTAATTTTATATTACAGGGATGTCCAATCCTGGTCGTCAAGGGCCAGTATCCTGCATGTTTTGGATATTTTCCTCTTTCAGCACACAGTCAGTATCAGGCTTCTGCAGAGCTTTATGATAGACCTATCATGTGCATCAGGTGTGTTGGAAGAGGGATAGATCTAAAGCATGCAGGATACCAGCCCATGAGGACCAGAGTTGAATGTCCCTGGTATAGTCTTAAACAATGCCACTGACTGAAAGTGCTTTTCAGAACTGGCTGAAGGAGGATATACTTATGGTTTGATTATCCTTGAAGGACCGTAAAGCACAATTAGGGTCAAAGCCAAATGTATGACTTGTTTATGGTTTGACCTGACATGGATTATGTGCTAATGCTTGCGTAGGGGAAGCAGGCGGTCCTCATGTCTGTTATCACTGGTGATGCTGTACCTGCTGTTCGGGACATGGAGGATAAGGAGGTGGTCGACGAGTGCATGAAGGTTCTGCGAGAGCTTTTCAAAGAACAGGTAGTGCTCTTATATGAAACCTGGCACCTGACAAAAGACTGTTTTTTTTTGTTTGTTTTTTTTGTTTTTTCTAAACTGCTTGATGGTGTTTATTAATAGTAAATTAAAATAAATGCACAATAACTCATTGTGATCCTATCTGTATTATTATTGTTATCATTAAATGTGTTTAATATTATCCTTTAGTTGTGGAACTCTAAACTCCTCTTTTGAAGCTCGTCTTTGAACATCGACTTACTTTTATTGTATTAACTTTTTTGCAAATTCCTTCATAACCTTTATTTCAACTCTTTATTTCAAGATATATTTAGGATGCAACCTCATTTACAATATAGCTGAGACAAAACGAAATATTTAAAACATACAATGGACATATCAGAAATACCAACACGTAAAAGTAACAGACAAATTCAAAAGATATAGAAGTCTACTTAAAAACTGGAGCAGCTGGAGGTAAAATAAGATGCAATTATGAATTTAAAACAAAAAGTATTTGAAACCTAAAATGCATATATCAGAAGTGGCAAAAAGTAAAAGTGACAAAGATGAACTAACAACAAGGACATCTACTTAAAAACAGGGGCAGCGGAAAGTAAAATAAGAAGGGATTAAGGATTTAAATTGTCTTAATGACAAGTGTGATAAGTGGTTTTGAAGAGTGTTCCAGATTTCAGGTGCACAGTAAGAAAATCTAGACTTTCCCAGTTTACTACGCACTGAAGGAACCTGCAGCGTGAGCCAGACCATGGAGTGAGTGTGATATTGACTTGCATTAAAACATATTAAAAAAATGTATGTAAGATGGTAAAAGACCAGTGAGGGCTTTAAAAACAAATAAAATCCAATGTGATTGTATGAGTAGATATGGTTTTATATATTCAGATTATTATTTCTAAATACACTGGCATGGCTACTGACAATGAATGCAATTTGATCAAATACATTTGAGGCCAGTTTTTATTTAATTCGGCTACAAGACACTGCTATAAAACACAAATTCCAATGCGATTCTTGGTGGAGCTCTATCTTCTTTGTCTCTGCTCTTTTTTTTCTACTTGGGTTTCTTGTAAATTCTCTCAGCAGACTGATAAAACACCCCAAGGAGTACAACCTTATGACAACAGCAATTTAGCGTAACTGTAGACTCAGCGTCTGGACCTTTTGGAGCATTTTTTGTCTTTTAGAAGTAAACTGCAGTGAGATATGAGAAAAACCTGTGAATCGTATACTGTGGTTTTGCCAGAAAAGTTGTTATGTTGCTGTGATGTGTTTCTATGTTAACAGGAAATCCCAGATCCGGTGAATTTCTTCGTCACACATTGGAGCAAAGACTCATGGTCCCAGATGTCGTATAGCTTTGTGAAGACGGGAGGCAGTGGGGAGGCCTACGACATCCTCGCTGAAGATGTGCAGGGAAAAGTCTTCTTTGCTGGCGAGGTAACTGATTTTATCAATAATCATAAGTGTGCATTAAGTTGTGTTTTTACCACGTGTCATGCAAAGCAAGTCAAATACAGCAAATCACTCTATTCTGATTTCTATGTTATTCCAAATTAAATGTTGTTAATGATACTTCACCTTGAACACGTTTTGATCACACCTAGATCTGTTTGTAAAAGACAATATCAAGGGCCAGTGTTTGTGTCGTGTTTTTTTTTTTTTTTTTTTTTACACCTCAATGTTTTTTCCGTTGTTCCTAAATGGAAAAGAGGAAAGAAAGAAATGCTGCATGGACATGGGCCCTTATGTATAGGACTGTTAACTAATGGTTATTTTATTTATCTCATTACTGTCTGATTAGGTTTTGGATCAACTAGTCATTTTGCCATTAAAATATGAGATGAGGAATTAGGCCTAAATAAAGAAAAACAACTGGTTAGTTTCAGTTAAGACATAAAATCATGTAATCTTTCCAATTTATATATTTTGTTATGGACAAGTCTGTGACGTAGCCCTTTAAGAAGGTGTGTTTACCTGTTTGAGACATTCACACAAATATTTACTTTGATTTAAGGGAGGTTTTTAGTTCCCAAAGGTCAAAGTCAAGGTCAGCCTTACACAGTATATTAATATTAATGTATGGTATCGTATCATGTATGATGTAAGAGAACATTTGTTGTTTTTCTAAATATGAGTACACACCTGTTATACTGTCAGCCTGTCCTGGATGAGGGCTCCTCTATGACTCTTCCTGAGGTGTCTTCCATTTCTTTTCCTATTATCATTATTTTTTGGGGGGGACTTTCCCATCAGTCTGAGTGTTTTTTGTTTTTTTTTTGTTTGTTTATTTGCTTGTTTTTTTTCCCTTGTGGGTAAATCTGTGATTTGTGATGTTGGCTGTATTATAAAAACAGTGTTTAATGAAAACACCCTCAGATGAAACACATTACATACTTTTTTTTTTTTTCATGTTTCTACGTTCCAGGCCACGAACAGACACTTCCCTCAGACTGTGACTGGCGCCTACCTGAGCGGCGTCAGAGAGGCGAGCAAGATGGCTGCTATGTAAACTCAGAGAGCACCAAAACTCACCAGCATACACAAACACGTTGCCCAGAGCAAAAGAGCATGGGACTGTTAATCAACCGGGCAACCTCGCTTCAATTCTCATGATGTTTCCCTGTACTGTGATATGAGTGACTAGTAAGATGTTTTGTGTCACTTTCCCACAGTGGGGTCAGGAAGGGGTCACCAGGGCTTTGCTCTACATATTCAGCATGGGAGAAAAAAAATGGGAGCAAAATGTGATGACTTGTACCACAATTCAACTTGAAATATTCTTTGTTGGACGCTTGAATCACAAATTCCCTGTGACGCTTTACCGGAATCCACTTTGCTGGAAAGGAAAATGATGTTACTTTAAATTCTGAGTTTAATAAGTGATATTTTTAGCATTTCTGTGATCAAATGGTCAGAAAATTTCATTTTTTTGAAAGATGAGATTGCAGTTGGCATTGGTAACCTTTCTCTGTTAATCATGATAAAAATTTCATTTCCAAGATCATGTTTCAAGGTATTCTATCTACTTAAAAACACACCAATGTTTTACGCAGCTCTAATGGATGTGATTCATATTGTACATGATTGTGTTGGTACAAATGGTGACATGATGGGATGATATACGAATATAGTAGGAGTAATATGTGACATTGGATCTAGAACAGAATTTTGACTGAAAATTGTTTAAAAAAAAAAAAAGAAAGAGAGAGAGAGAGAAAAAGAATAGGTAGTTCATGTGTATGTCTAGTCAAATTACTATGAGATATGTTCAGACCAGACTGTCCCCGTACTTTCTCAGGGATGTGATCAGAATAAAAACAGAAAATAATGAAGCTAAATAATTTGACTAGATTTGTAAGATGCTTGCATATGTAAACACACTAATGCACACTCCAAGACATAAATGAGGGAAAATGATAAATTTCCTTAGGTTTGGGGTTTGGTAATGGCACAATAATTTCCTCAATTTGTTTGGATTATGTTGATAATTAAGCTTTACATGTAGATTTGCATATCTTTGTCTGGATCATGTCCTAATTGTCAGACATTTCTGTGCTTGAGTATTTATCTGTTATGTGTGTAATAAACTGAGCTATCAACTGCCAAACTGAAAAGTATCTGTTTCTCCTTGATTTAGTCCTCTACTCAGATCCACAAGGATTTTTAAGTCTAGTTATTGCAAAGTTACAAAATGTATTACATCCAGTTTAATTGTTTTTGATACTAATTGAGTATTTTTAATACTTAGTTTAGTAAATGCACTACTGTCTTGAAAAGTTTAACTTAGTTTTAGTTAAAAGTTTATATTTTTATTGGTTTTACTTTAAGTGTTGAGTTTTAGTTTGTAAGTATATAACCTTCAGATCAGTTTATAAGTTATTTAGTGTAAGAACTGTTGCTGTTAAAGTTTAGACATTTTAAGTTTGAAAAAAACTGCTTTCCACAAGTTTTAGATTATAGGTGCTTTTGGTTTTTATTTAAAGGTTCATATTCAGTTTGACTAAAATGTATTAAAAACTACAGTTTATGCTTCAGAAAATTCAGTTTAGCTTTATTTTAATCTGCTAATTTATACTTTTTGGTTTAGTATAACTGTTTCAGATGAATTTTAAGTGAGTTAAATTGTTAAAATGATTTTTCTCATGAATATTATAGTACAGTTATACAGTAGTACACATTCTAGTACAGAAGTGTCAGTTCTTTTTTTAAAATATTTTACAGTTCAGTTTTTGATAAGTGCTAGTTTATAAAAGTTTCAAATTTGTTTTAGTTGAGAAGTTCTAGTTGAGTTTAAGATGACAAATGTTCAAATACACTTTACAATCCAGACATTTCAGTTGAGTTTATGATTTTAAGTATTAGTGTGGAAATTTTAGTCTGAAAGTTTGAATTTAGATTATCAATGTTAGAATATATATAATATATATATAATTTTCCAGTCCAGAAGTTTTAGGTATATTTTATTGAAGAAATTCTGGTTAACTTTTAGATTACACAGTTTGTAAAATCCAATTAGTCTTAGTCTAGTGTCAGGTAAGTTTTATACTACAAGTTTAAAGGTTAGTTTTAGTTTCAGTTTAGTTAACAGGGGTTTTTTTTGTTCTAGTTTAGCTTAACAGGTATCGGTTTAGTAAATACGATTCAGTTTTTAAATTCAGTTTTAGTACGGTTGCTAGGTAATTTCTTTTTTTTTTTTTTTTTTTTTTTTTTACAGGAAAACGTCATCCACAGTCGCCGGTCGCTTGATACCAAATAAGAAAAAAGGAAAAAGAAAAAAAAGCGGACAAAAGCAAAACAAATGTGATCCTGGACTATTGTGCATTAACTGCTAGCGAGACGGATATTTTGACAGTTTAAGATACGCCTTGGTTTTGGATCTCTAGTTACCTCTGGGTGAAAACGCAGAGTTTAATTCCGCAACGAAATTAAAAGTACCGCGAATTTGACAAGAGGGTTAGCTAACATTCCAGAAGAGCCAGTGCGTTTTAGATGAGGAACTGAGCCTTTTATCTACAAAAATGAGCTGCAGCACAGCCAAACTACCCACCGATGTGACGAATGACTCTTCAGGTGTGTCATTCAATTACGTTATTTTAATATTAGTGGGAGTCGTAAGGGTTTTTTGGATCGTGTTTTAGCTAATAGCTAGCTTACAACTTTGATACAAGCCTTACTGTATATCAGTGCTAATTAATGTTTACAGTAGTTCAGTTTATATCGTACCAGATGTGCTCATGGAAATTTTATATTGATGTTAAACTGTTCGTCATTACCAAAAAAAAAAAAAAAAAAAAATTGTAGTACTATAGCAGCCCTGGCAGTTGTAAAATAGTTAAAATAAACTAACACAAGTGGAAATGTGGGGGAATTAAGATCTGAGGTACATGCAGTCTTAAGGCTTTTAAGCTTTTTCCAGAAAGTATGAATGCATGAATTTTTTTAGGCTGCAGTAATTTTATGATATATGTAACTGATAATAAAGAATATCATTCTGT
Organism: Ostorhinchus rueppellii; assembly: GCA_030068375.1. NCBI lineage: Eukaryota > Metazoa > Chordata > Actinopteri > Kurtiformes > Apogonidae > Ostorhinchus > Ostorhinchus rueppellii. The sequence continues at coordinate 261,495 of JAQQZY010000003.1, read as the reverse complement.
GGTAAAATAGTTTCATACATATGTGCACTTAATTCAATGGTTTTAGGTGCATTTTATGGTTTTCTTTGCCCATAAGTTTAAAAATGTAAAGTTTGTTTCTTGTTCTCATTTAAACAAACATGAAGCAGATCAAGACAAAAGAGTACTGAAATATAGAGTAATAGAAGTAAACGTCAGAAAGAGAAAATACTTACATTCATGTAAAAATACAAAAGTATTAAATATGTAGTGAATAAAAATATCTAACCTTGAAACATTCAATATTAATGAGGGAACAACAACTACAAAGACTGCAAAAAAAAAAAAATCACTGCAATAAAAAAAAAAAAAACAGTTATGGTTTAATTAAAATTTTGCTTAATTAAGTAGCAGTTGGTGTATTGTTTGTAATAAAGTTTTAATTACATTGTATAAGGTACCTTTGAGATAGGTTAATCGGCTAATCTAAATTGCCCATAGGTGTGAATGTGAGTGTGATTGTTTGTCTCTATATGTCAGCCCT
>JAQQZY010000003.1:243551-260893 GCA_030068375.1 Ostorhinchus rueppellii | reverse complement strand
AAGTAGCTGGGATAGGCTCCATGCGACCCCCGTGACCCTAGTGAGGATAAAGCGGGTATAGAAAATGAATGAATGTATAAGGTACAGATATGGAATGGACATCTTGTTGGTAAAAGATGTCCACAAATTGTGTGTTATGTTTGCACTGTTTTCTCCATTTATCTCATCAACATACATATTTGTAAAGTTATTATGAAGATGAGAAGATAAACCCAAAACCTAACTGAGCTCATATGTTGTCCACACAAAGTTCAAAGCAATAGGCAGTAACTCATTGCCTGTTTTGCTAGTAAGCTGCTTTCATTTCAAATCTAGAGCCTTTGTTGTTAATATGGGTGTGACAGAAAGTGTTGAGTAAAAATGTAGCTCAGACTACACCTGTGAAAGTTATGTCACTCTGCATCATCTGCCGCATTTGCCACTGGCAATAGAAAACTTAATGAGAGAGAGAGAACGAAGAATAGAAGAGGTAACTGTTGTGGACCAGGAAATAGCAAAGATTAGCAAGGATGAAGTGAGGAGGGCATTGACAAGGATGAAGAGTGGAAAGGAAGTTGGTCCTGATGATATACGTACCTGTGGAGGTATGGAAGTGTCTAGGAGAGGTGTCAGTAGAGTTTCTGACTGGGTTGTTCAACAGGATCTTAGATAGTGAGAAGATGCGTGAGGAATGGGGGAGAAGTATGCTGGTGGTCATTTTTAAGAACAAGGGACATGTGCAGAGCTGTCACAACTACAGAGGAATAAAGCTGATGAGCCATACAGTGAAGTTATAGGAAAGAGTAGTTGAAGCTAGACTGAGGGCAGAAGTGAGCGTTTGTGAGCAGAAGTATGGCTTCATGCCAAAAAAAAAAGAGAACTACAGATGCAGTATTTGCTTTGAGGATATTGATAGAGAAGTAGAGAGAAGGTCAGAGGGAGCTGCATTGTGTCTTTGTAGATCTGAAAAAAGCTTATGACGGGATGCCCAGAGAGGAACTGTAGTATTGTATGAGGAAGTCTGGAGTGGCAGAGAAGTATGTTAGAGTGGTCGAGGACATGTATGAGGACTGTAAGACAGTGGTGATGTGTGCTGTAGGTGTGACAGAGGAATTCAAGGTGGAGGTGGGACTGCTTCAGGGATCAACTCTGAGCCCCTTCTTGTTTGCTATGGTGATGGACAGACTCACAGATGAGGTTAGACAGGAATCTCCATGGACTATGATGTTTGCAGATGACATTGTGATCTGTAGTGAGAGCAGTGAACAAGTGGAGGAGAACCTTGAGAGGTGGAGATTTGCCCTGGAAAGGAGAGGAAGGAAGGTTAGCTGCAGCAAGACGGAGTACATGTGTATGAATGAGAAGGACCCAAGTGGAAGAGTGAAGTTACAGGGAGAAGAGATAAAGAAGGTGGAGGATTTTAAGTACTTAGGGTCAACAGTCCAGAGCAATGGAGAGTGTGGAAAAGAGGTGAAGAAGCGTGTGTAGGCAGGCTGGAACGGGTGGAAAAAAAGTGTCAGGTGTGATATAAGAGTTTCAGCTAAAATGAAAGGAAAGGTGTACAAAACCGTGGTGAGACCAGCCATGTTGTTTGGTCTAGAGACAGTGTCACTGAAGAAAAGACAGGAGGCAAAGCTGGAGATAGCACAGATGAAGATGCTGAGGTTCTCTTTGGGAATGACCAGGATGGACAGGATCAGGAATGAGTACATCAGAGAGACAACACATGTTTGAGGTTTTGGAGATAAAGTTAGAGAGGCCAGGCTGAGATGGTTCAGACATGTCCAGAGGAGAGAGAGTGAATATATTGGTAGAAGGATGCTAGGTTTGGAACTGCCAGGCAGGAGGCCTAGAGGAAGACCAAAGAGGAGGCTTATGGATCTTATGGATGTAGTGAAAGGACATGAAGGTAGTTGGTGGGAGAGAAGAGGATGCAGAAGACAGGGTTAGATGGAGGCAACTGATTTGCTGTGACAACCCCTGAAGGGAAAAGCCAAAAGGAGAAGAAGAATGGAAAACTTAACTTAGCATTCAGATAAACAGGAACTTAAGTGTGTCCAAAAAAATAAGGGTAAACATCTGAACATCTATCGTTCTGTGTTTTTGTCTTATCAGGTAAGGATTGCTCTGGCTCTGAAGATGACATTCCACTCTCCAAACTCTCGACGAAGGAGTGCAGCAAGGAGAAGTCATGCAAAAACAACATGACATCCAAAACAGACAGCGATATAGAAAAAGACAACAGTGGTGAGGACAGTGGTTAAAACAATCAACATCCAGTAATGTTTGAAGGGTCCCCGATTAAAAATAATGTAAAATGTCTGGAAAAGTTTGAAACTAAGAAGAATTATCAAAACTCATAGAATGAAAGTTGTACAGATGCAAACTCACCTTTTAGCAAAATTGGCCATTTTAGATCCAAACAGGTCATAGATTTTCCCCTGATACAACAATCACTGTAAATCCACATTTTAAAGCTGATATTTTACCATCACTGTGGCTTCATTTCTTCGTTGTACATTCTTGAATATTGTGTGTAGTTAAATTTACAAAACAAGAGATCAGATCTAAAGCCTGAAGAAAAATGTTGAACATGGAGTCAAACCATTTTAACTGATATGTTGCCACTGGAAGCCAAATGTTCAAAGTTGGCAGTCTTATTTTTATGTATTTATTTATTTTTTTTATTGGGAGGGGTCAGTCTCTGACAACACCTCAGATGATGAACCGCTGATAAAAAACAAAAAAGCCACTGCACCATTGAAGACACTAGGGAAAAAGGATAAAGGACCAAGCAGATCAAATAGCATAGGAAAGAAAGCAGGTACTTTACTCTATGCTGTATTTATAGCAGGTAATTGTTAATTAATCTGTGTTGAGACTGCTACATTTATTAAAATTTTAATGGTCTTTGCCAAGCACATTTGTAGAATAGAATATTGCCATTATATGGAATGTACAATGAGATTGGAGAGCTTCTTGTTTTTCAGTGCAAACAGGTGTCTATATATAGAAGTCAATATTTATGCTCAGTACGCAGTTTGATGGATTAACTGGTATAGTGGGATTTGTGTGATATTTATAAATTATGTTTTAACATCTCATGAGCTTTCACAAAACCAAAGTGTCACTTTAATGCCTCTTATCAGAATTCAGTTTATGTCCGGGAGTTGAATTGCTGCCTTTGGGGAAATAACTGAAACATTCACAGGATAAAAACAGCCATCGAAATATAGGGAAACATTTAATATAAGATAGTTTGATCAAGCCAAACCTGACACTTGCATTTATCCCTGTGTGTCTCTGTCTGATCAGGTAAAGGTAGCTCCAGCTCTGATGATGACAACGTCCCGCTCTCAAAGCTTACGACCAAACCAGACGGGGAAAATCGCAATACTAAATCAAAAAAGAACAACCGCAGTGAGAACTTTAGACAAATCTGTACTGTAGTGCTTTGCCTGACCCTTGAACTAAAATATTCCCACTGAAAGATAAATTTGCTTACTGTAATTTTCTACTGTTTCAGCCTCTGACGACTCCTCGGATGACGAGCCACTGATTAAAAAGAAGAGATCAGAGAAAAAAGATAAAACTCCACTCAGATCTAATGGTGTAAAGAAGAAAGACGGTGATTATATCATTGTTTGTTACAGCCCCATTTTAGCTGCATTTGCTTAAATTCTGCTTTGAGTGGATCATTTTGATTTGTTTATGTAACTCTCAAACATTCTCCAAACGTAGACCTTCTTTTGTACAAGAGTTATTGATTTTGTCTCAGCTGTATCTATTTCCTCTTCAAAATGACTCCACTCCAGTCTGTGTCACATTCACTCTCCTCCTGTTTGTGTGGCATGGATTTTTTCTGTGTGCACAAAAGCAAAGCATCATTCAGCTGACAAAAATACTGCATTAAAAAGTATGAGTTGTGAACAGAAGTCACCAATTTTATTACAAATTAGAGGTTTATATTAAGTTCTGTGAAAAAATACAGCCCATACAACAACCAATTCAAGGTTTTGTAGCTTTTTTACCGAGTTATTCCTGAGTGATCTGTTGTGTTTGCTTCAGTAATGGCAGAATGAATGAAGTCAGAACATTCAGAAGCGATAAAGTGGTATAAGGGTACATATAAAACATATAGTGTCATCAAACTAAGCCTGACACTAGTATTTTTCCTTTTGTGTCTTTGTGTGATCAGATAAAGATGACTCCAGCTCTGATGAGGATGTCCCACTGTCAAAGCTTAGGAAGAAGCCGAATGAGAAAAACAACTCAGCACTGAAACGCAACAATAAATCAAAACAGGACAAAAGTGGTGAGGAATATGCATTACCAAATTACCTTATCTAAAACATTCTCAATGAAAACCAAAAGTTTATATGCTGATATTTATTGTGTTCTGTTTTAGCATCTGATGACTCCTCTGATGATGAGCCACTGGCAAAAAAGAAAAAAGCTTCTGCACCATCTAAGAAAACAGGGAAAAAGGATAGCATAAAAAAGAAAGCAGGTGGTTATATCACTGTATGTTATCAGCAACAGTTTAGCTTTAATTTTTTTCTATGTTCGGACCGTATAGGCTTAATTTATTGGTTTATATCATAGATTCAGATGCAGACTCAGACTATGAGCCTCGGAATAAGGTCCCTAAAGTATCCACCAAAGCTGCAAAAAAGTCTCCAAAGAAGTTTACAAACAAGAAAGGTACAGTTACGTCCCTTTACCTGTAATTAGGGCTGCACGATTTTGGCCAAAAATAAAATCCAGATTTTTTTTCTCTAAAAACTCAAATTTCTATTTTCGGGTAACAGAAGTCGGCATGTCATTTTCGTGAACCACAATGCATGGCACTGCTCCCTACTTCAATTCTGTGATGGTATCACAGAAGGCCCGAAAATTCTGTGATGGGCCCACAGAGGTGATACCAATATAAATCAGTGACAGGCATCAGTCGTGTCTGCATGTACCACATAAGATGAGTGATCCCCATGCAGTTATATTTGAAATGGGGGATCTGTGTGTGGACCCACTGCAGGCCCATCACAGATTTAAGGTCCGTGGTCATTACACAGACTTCTGTGAAAGACCGCTCACAGTTAGACATGAGAGAGATGAAAGTGATTTGAGGATTTCGCTTTTTAAAACATTGTCCTAATTTAAAAATCTGATTTTGATTTGAAGTCGATTAATTGCGCAGCCCTACCTGTAATTTACCAGTAACAGGTATTGATGTAGCAGAGTCCTGACTTTTTATTTCTACACAGAGACACTGGATGACGATGACAGCTCTGACGATGAGCCTCTCACTGAAGTGGCCAAGAAGATCAGGTCTAGACCTGAACGAAGGGCATCTCGTACGCCAGTTAAAAAGGAAACACAAGGTTTAAAATCTAAAAGAAGCGCAGCGAGGAAACAGGGTGGGTATTGGTGGTGCAGTTTTAATGTTTATGTAATATTAGCCCTGATCATTTGACAAAAATGCCACTCAATTTTAGTTATATTTTACTCATTTAAACTGTTTTAGTTTTAGTCTATTTGGTGTGGAGAAAATATTGTAATAATTTAGTGATGTAAAATTACAGTTTAATGTGAATAAAAACTATAAAATTATCAAGTAAGGTCAAGTGTTATTTTTCTATATTTCAGAATTAGACACAAGTATATACATAATTATTGGGAACATTTTTGAAATTTTCTGTGAGACACAGTGTCCTCCATTATCATGTCAGACATCTGCTGCTTGTGACCCAGAACAGGTCAATGCATGACAATAAATTACACTTTTAGCAGGTTTGGATATTTGTCTCTTTTCCCAGATTGCTCAGAATAGAGGCTTAGTTATATCTTCAGTCCATCTTTGCGCTCTTAATGAAGTTCTTCTTTGCAATGACATTGTTTTTCATAATGAGTAAAATGGTATAACGTGCTGTGGCCATGCAAAAAGTGTTTTACATGTCTTGTGAGAGTTGTCAGTTCTGCTCTATGTGTTTACATGCATGAATTTTCAAGGTCACTATCAGATATCACTTTAAGGACACAGAGTCAGAGGTTATCAGTCTGTCACTTTTCTGCCAGACGTTAACACTGTACAGGTTATGAGACATGACCAGTGTATAGATTCAGTGCCTTTGACATGATCCAAATTCCATCATCCATTCATTGTTACAATGTCATCCTGGCTTTATTTGATTTTTGGTAACACAATTTAGATTTATTTAGTCTTGTTCTGTTTTTGTATGTCAAAAACTGTGAACAGAAATATTTGTCAACAGTATTAACACTGAAATGATGTAAATTTGAATTAATCTAAAATACTTTTCTAGTGGAAAATAATCACTTGTTTTCTGTTAAAGAATAATAAAGCTCTTTAAAACCTGTGTTGCAGTTAAATATGCAGAATCCTCCAGTGACAGTGATGAACCTCTGGCAACACTGAAAAGCAGAAAGGCCCCAGGACGAAAATCCTCAGCAACCAGAGGAAAGTCTGCATCCAAATTAGAAAAAGGTAGACAAAATAATGGACTTGCTAGTATTTTAGTGAAGCCAGAGTGGTTCAGACATTAATGTGTTGAATTTTTAAGCTTCATCCTCAGACAACAGCTCTGATGAAGATGTTCCCTTGTCAAAGCTTATCAACAAGCAGAGAAAACCTGTCAAGAAAAACACAAGGAAGAGTGCATCAGTACGGAGGGCCTCAAAAAAAACACAAGGTACCATAGATGTAATTATGTGATGGTTTTTGGTTTGGCTACTAAACCAGTTAAAAAAACAAAGATGTTTTTAGCCACTGCTGCCTTCTATGTTGTCCTTAAGCACTGTCAGACGGAAGCTCTGATGATGATGATGAACCTTTGATTAGTCGGGCGAAGAAGGTGAACAAAACAGTAAAACCTAAAACGAAGGCTTCATCTCCCAAGAAGAGGGCTGCCGTTTCCAAAAAGTCTGTCAAAACCATTGAATCAGGTGAAGTGCATGCTTGGAGATCAGATATTTACTTCAAACAGTATTATTCCATAAAGACCCAAACATCCACCGGTGACCAGAACCATCTACTGATCTAAACTGTTTAACACCTATTGATCCACTAATCTTATTAATCCTTGTTTACAATTGATGTAAAATACAGTTTGTCATCTTTTCATGGTCATCAGATATGACCCATTTGGATGTTCAGAGGCTCCATAGTTACCATGGATACACCATCATCTTCAACAACATTGATTCACCAGTAAAGCCCATGGAGTTGGATCAATGACAGTGGATGGACAGACTAGGTTTATGTTCAGTTAGTGATATATTTTGTTTAAAGTTACTTTTTCTTCAGTTTTCTCTGTTTCTGTTATAATAACCCTCAACTTTAATCTGAGGTTTCATGAACATCTACGTGATCATTAAATTAAATATAGAAAAATATTTTAATTTTCACTGAAGAAATGCAAAATAAAAAGGATAATATTACAAGAAATTGTGATGAATCACTTAAGAAAGGGATAGTAGAGAAAAAATGAATTTGTGAACTGCGTCTTGATGGGTTAAAGATTATGTAATATAACAATACTTAAATCATTTTTCTGTGTCTTTCAGGGTCTTCCAGCAACAATTCAGATGATGAACCCTTAATGAAGGCAGATAAACACCCACAAGTGACCAAAATCATGAGAATAATCCTTGAAAGATGTGATGTAGAAGGTCTGTTGAAAAAAAATATCAGATAAGCTAACTCTTGTAAAACATCTGAATTAAGAATATTATTTCATTACTCTTTTTTCTGCAGAAGCACAAATGCAAGAGGCTGAAGACCCACAAAAAGACAAGTCAGAGTCCTCGGAGGAAGAGGAATGAGATGATAAATCTGACACAATGTGAAGGAATGTTTTGTTTTTTTCTGTAACTTTTCATCGAGGGCTCAAAGATTAAAAAAAAACAACAAAAAAAAAAAACAAAAAACTTCATGAAATGCCCTAAAACAACAGGAGGTAATCTTCTTTAAAGTCACATTTAAATATTAATATAAACTTAAAGGGTTTGTTTTATACCAAGAACATGAATTTTAAGTTAAGGTGATGCAGTTTTGCTCCAGTTTTTAAGTTCGGGACCACATTTTACAGATTAATGTCCATGTATGATGTTGTTTTACTCTTTGTGTCTATTGTTTACATTGATGGGGTTCATGAATTTTAAAGTGAATGATTTAATGTTCATAGATGTTGTTCACATTTAGACTTTGTAAGTTAAATGTTCTCTTAGCATGCAGCAGTGAAACATCTATTGGATTAAACTGCTTTCTTTATCAAAGCCATAGCGTATTTCAGTTCTTACGCTTATGAGTGTTGCAGGTAAGGAAAAAATGAAATATGTACTGACATGACCAAGGAGGTGTGTTATTTACACAATGTAAGATCAGCTACACATTCAAACTGAGTGAACATTTGTTTCGTCCCAAAGGTCACTCAACTATTCAAGCATTTAATCATTGTGAGCAGCAATATTTACACTACAACAACTTCTCAAATAGAGGGTTTTGGTTACATTATGGACAATTTTATTGGACCACGATCAACTTGAGAATGATATTAGTGATTTTTTAAAATATAGAAATAACTACAACTTTCATGTAGTTTTTGGAAACAAATTTAAGTTTCATTTGAACTATTATATTTTTTGAACGTGGTCTGTGCCATGCAAAATGACATGACCATCAGGATGTTCATTTTGTCAATAAATTTTGTCACTTGAGTCAAATTTGGTTATTTTGGTGATTATGTACTTGTTTTCAGGTCTGTTAGAAACTTTACAACTAATTGAAAACTAATGTCTGCTTCTTTATAAGCCTGAAGAATAAAAAGAGGCAGATATTTTACACCATTACATTGATCTAATAAGTTACTGGTTGCAGATAAATGCTATATAAAGAATGAACAAATACATCATATATTTCAGAGATTAACCTGCCAACAGTGTAAGTAATAATTAAAACTATCATTACTGTTAATTTGTGAGTGAACAAATTAATGTATCGATAATTATACTATGATTATATTTTCAGTAAATATTTTACACTTTCTATTAAGTAAAAAAAAAAAACTCAGTACCTCTACATGTCTTACTGAATAAATAACACGAACTGTGTGACAGTAATTGGTTTATTTTAAAGAAGTACCGTAATAAATAAAGTATTTGATAGCTTTTTATAAGTCAGCGTGGATAGAAACGTCTTATCCATAGTGACAGCACGTATCCATGGTGACAGGCGGGGAAGTTTCTCAACTCTTCTTCGTGGTTTTCCGCAGTCAACCGCAACTTCCGCCGGTCGCAGCCCAACATCAGTGCAGAGTTCAGTCCTCCAGTACCGCCAACATCACTCCAATCTGCAGCTGTGCCAACGGTAGTTTGTAAGTTAGAGCGGGGAAAACCAGTGTAGATAAGGGAAGCCCGTAAGCAGACTTGTTAACTTCACAGTTTATCGAAAAGTGAGGGGGTTGACAAAAAGCAGCCTGAGTTAGCTAACTGTTAGCTAGCATGCTGCTGTCTCATAACATCAGACAGCTTTTCTTGGAATAATTTGGTCTCGTCATGCCAGAATTAAGATGTCGGAAAACAGAAACTTTGGAGGAAGATGAAGAAGAACATAACATCCAAAATGAACCAGAGGGCGTGCAGACAAAATGTAAGTTTGACAAAATTAACCTAAGTGAAATGATAATGTGACTGACTGAACAGGAAGTTAACCATTCAGCAAGTTAACTTTTCCACAGTCATGTCTGATGTACAGTGGTTGTTGTCAGAGATAGTAAGAGCCTGGGTTTGTGTCTATAATTGAATAGCTGCGAATGAGCCGGTGACCGCAAAGGACACTGAGGGGACACCTGACCAGAACAACAAAGATGGAGATGCTGAGCCTAAACAGGAAGAGTCAAACGGACCAAAGAAGACTGTTAGAAAATGGAAGAGATACTCCACTAGTGAGTTTATTTACACTGACACATTTGATCCTTATTATACCAACATTTTAAACCTATCAGGACTAGTGACTAGAGTCCCCAGAGGTAATAAAGCAACTTAACAAAAATCTTAGCTTGTTTCCTTTCAAACATTATTAGTTATTTCATTGCATGTCACTATTCTTCTGGTCAAAAGAGTCAGTCTTTAGGTAAAAGAAAAAAAAAAAGACCCAGAAGTTCATAATCATATGATGAATTGATAACTGATAGCATGAAACTCTAATATATAAATAAATATGATGTTGCAGTATTTAAAACGTAAAGTATGAATAGTACATAATTGTGAATAAAAAGTAACCACTGGCCATTCGAAGACATTGTTCTGTTATCCAGTTTTTTCAGTTATCACTCAGTTTTTCTTCTACATTAATTAAACCTTAAAATGTTTGATGGTTTTTGTAGTATGTAATAGTGCTCTGTTCCTCATCCTCAGCGAGTTTCCTGCAGCGGCTTGTGAAGGTGTTCTGTGGATGTCTGGCAGCAGTTGCTTGCGGAATGCTTTATGCTGTGTATCTTGCTATGTATCATGACAGGAAGTACTGGTTTTCAGCTAGACAGGTGGGAGAATATTTGGCTGTTGTATTTCCTCTTTACAGTGTTCTAAAATTAACTGTAGTTTACGTTTTGTGTCTCAGGAACTGGAGCGAGAAATCACTTTTCAAGCAGGCAGTGGGCTCTATTATTACTACTACAAGCACATGCTCTCAGTTCCATCTTTTGAAAGAGGTACAGGTGATCCAATTTTGTCTGATGCCACTGAATAAAGAATAATTATTGCTCCAGATAGGACAGTGATGTGAATGTTTCTTTTATTATTCTTCAAGTAATTCTGTTGTCATGTGTCATGCTTTTTTGTTGTTGTATTTTTCAGGGTTTTATGAGCTGACAATTGATAACAAGACTGTGTCAGGTCAGACCATCAATGCAGTGGCGCGTCTGTCTCTGTATCCAGAGCTGATCACAAGCTTCATATACAGATTTTCAGGCGGACAGGTTAGACATTTATTTTTTGTTGCATGATGTTTTAAGTTTGGTCTTAGCAATAAAAAGAACATTATATTGTAATATAATGTACCTCAATATAGGTATAATAAATGTTCAGTTGAATTTCACTTTTCAGGTTGAGCCTAGAAGCATTATGTAGAAAATGCATGTACCTATCAGCTCACTTTGCATCACCTCTTTTTTTTTTTATCGGCTCTAACATGATGTTGGGGCTTCTTTTTGGTGCTGACATCCTTAGACTTATTAAGTTTTGGCTGTATTTGCCCCTGTGCTTTTAGGATTTTGTGGAGCCGATCTATTTCTATGTCGGAGCGGTGTTTGGTCTGCAGGCTGTCTACGTCACAGCTCTGTTTGTGTGTAGTTGGGTGATGAGTGGGTCCTGGGTGGCCGGCATGCTGGCTGTGGCCTGGTATGTCATAATCAGGTGAGAGGAATTCAGTCAACTTTACTGTGATATAAGATTTATCTAACTGCACCTTCATGCTTCTGCATTTCTAATATAAAACAACCATATCCTTTCTATTTCTGTATTACACTGACAGTTCTATGTCTATTTTGCTCTCTCTCTCTCTCTCTCTTTTTTTTGTTTTTTGTTTCCCTTATAGACCAGACACAACCAAAGTTGACCATGCTATTCCTCTGCGGGAAAACTGGGCTCTGCCGTACTTCTCCTGTCAGGTGACAGCTTTGACTGGATTCCTCAGTAACAACATTAGCTCAGCTACCGAGGTGAGATTGCTTCACAAATGTCCTTGATTTCAATCGTTTGTTTTTCAGGATAGTTTGTTATAAATTCCTGGGTTTCTTCCTTTGTTTGTTGTCTTTTCTCTACTGTTCTGCAAAGAAAGGCACAAAATACCTGAAAAGTACTTATTTACACTTTTTCATCAAGAGACAGACAGATGAGAGAGAATGAAAGCATTACTAGTAGCAGTTGTAAATCTTTATCTTTGACAGATTTTATCACACTTCATTTCTACAGTACAAATATCAGGAGACAATCACAACTCATTTTTAGTCCTCATGACTTTATTTTCTGCAAATAAAGTTATGGTGTCAAAGTGGACACCTTTCACAGTCTGAATTTTATAGTAACATAAAAACTAAGTAAAATACATGTACAAACACTAGAAAAGCACTTGGAGAGCGCAGAATTCCGCCAAGATGGTGTTTGTATTTTTTATTTTATTTTTTTAAAGTTAGTGTTTGTACTTTCCTCCACTAGATGGTGCTGAATGCCCTCATAATCAACTCTGGTCCACCATGCCGTATCACATTGATAAAAAAGAATCCCTTTTTAAAAAATCCTGGATCCACACGGTGATCCGGATCGCCTCCAAATTTTAACCATCTTTTCCTTGACCCAGAGCGGACATATCCTGAAAATTTAATCAAAATCTGTCCATAACTTTTTGAGTTATCTCGCTAACAAACCAACACCGATGAAAACAGAACGTCCTTGGCGGAGGTAATAACAACCTCAATGCTCAAGGTGATGGTAACATACAACGTAATTTCATGAGAACATGGGAATGGGAATTCTTGTGGTATTTGACATGCTATATGTACGCATTTTCATCCTTTGTGTGTTCATGTACTCCAAGATATCCGGTTTACATATCCGTAACCGCTAGCTCTAAGCCCAGCACTAAACCTAAACCTAACCGCTAATCGTTAACCGTAAACCTAATCCTAACCGCTAATCGCTTTCACTAACCGTAAACCTAAACGCTCATCGAGCTAACTGCTAATCGGGTTAATCGCTAAACCTAACCGCTAACCCTAACTGTAATCCTAACCGTTAATCCTAAACCCTAACCGTTAACCCTAAACCCTAACCGTTAACCCTAAACCCTAACCGTTAACCCTAAACCTAATTTCACAAACCGGTAACACTAAACCTAACCCTAATCACTAATCACTAACCCAAACTGTTAATTGCGTGTTATTTTACACGACATGAACATATGCGCAGAAAGCTTATTGTTAAAAGTGGCGTGTTATCTGTACGCAATTCATGACATCACCTTGTGTGTGACATACTATGAAATTTCATGTGATCAGTCTACAACAGTGTTCTTTTTTCTATGGCTCAGGCACCAAGGTGCTGTGTTCAGAAAACCCTGTGAATAGATTTCTTTAAGACTTTTACTGTTGTGCTTTATTGCTTGCTGCGCTTTAGGACACACCATACAATGCAGTCTCTTATCTAACAAGTAGGAACTGTTGTAGATGGACATGACTGTTTTTCCACTACTATTAACAATAGAATTTGGGTTGAGTTGAATTTCGAACCCTCTAATCAGTTATATTCCTCTGTAGATGTTTTGCTACCTTACCATGAGCGCTGCTACCTTCACCTTCCTGGTGGTGTGGGAACACGGTCACTATGTGGTCTTCATCCAGGGCCTCTGTCTTTTCCTGTTGGACTTCTTTGACCTGGTGCCACCGCGCAAGGTAATGATACAGCAGTTTTTGTGTCAGCTTATGAGCAGCAAAGAAAAGTATTGGCTTTCTGAGTTCAGGTGAGGGCACCTGTCAAATATAAGAAAATACTGTTAATCTTAGAGCTGCAATGAACTCCCAGTATTCAAGAACAGGATTTGATTGTATGATTGTGTGTCACTGTATTTTTAGATGCCGGTTACACCACAATTGACCTCTTCCTTCATTTTCTGTCTCATTTTTCATGTCGTTCGATGAACAGATGGCTGACATTCACACAGTGTACCTGAGCTCTTTGTTCCTCGCATACTTGTTCCACTTTCAGAACCCTAATCTGCTCAGCTCGCCTCTGCTCAGTCTGGTGATTGGTTCAGTCCTGGCGAGGTATTTCCAGGTAGAGTTAGAAGGCTGTTAAGTTGTATTAACCATTTTTTTCCCCTTTTTTTTAAAAAGTCAAAGTTCAACATAAACTTTTTTCAACATAGTTTATGTTACACTAATAGTTTGTATTGATTTTAAAAGATAAAACCTACTTAATTCTTCATTCTGTTTTTTTTTCTCCTTTAGCAAAAAATGAAGATGGGTCCCCTTGTGGCAAGAATCTTGAAACTCTTCTTACATTTCCACCTGGTTTTTACCACGGCAATCACCTTCACTTATTTGGTTCAGGTTAAAACTTATTCTGACAATTTCTATCAATTCTTTTATAGACAAAGATAAGCAGATGAGACCATTCAGGGGTAGTTGAATGATTGTGTGACAACCTGTGGTTTTTATTCACAGAAACTTCTACCTGGAAGTGAAAGTGACTTCATATTGAAGTTCCTTGAAGTCAAATTTGGCTTCAACACAACAACGTGAGTGGCAAAAATAGAGTAAAGTTCACACAAGCTTATTCTTTTTTTCACTGACTTAATTTGCTTTTTTAATGTTGACGATGATGATTATTTAAACAATGGGGCGTATCTGTGTGATATAATATCTAATACCAGTATTCTCTTTTCATCTGTGATAGTGACTTTATCACCAACTTCCTCCTGTGCCAAGAGAGTTTCCAGACACCCGGTCAGGACTTATTTCTGCGACTGACCCAGGCCTCGGTCCTGCCTTTCTACTTCTTGGTTCTCACTGTCTGCCTGCTGTCCACTCTGCAGACTATTTACAGAAGACTCAGGTTTGAGACTCAAACTTATCTTTAGTGAAAGGTTTTTGATCATTGATCCTGAGAAGAAAAAGAATACTAATCACTTGTATACACTTTTTTTTAAGTATAGTTTTACTCCTTAGACCCTTATAAGGCAGAATTCATACAATTGTGTTGTATGTGTACAAATTACAGAGGTGGAAAATAGGTTTTTGACACCCCATGCATTTGTGATATATTAAGAGTCACTCTTAAGTCACTGAACTCTGCCAAGTATTGTCCCATTCTCCAAACCCACATGTTCCTTTCTGCACATGCTCTGATTCAACAAGGTCAAAACTGAATGTTTCATAAGATAATGAAACACATGACCTGTTGAAATGGGCAAGAATTAAGTTTTGTTATTTTTTCCTTGTTGGCAAAAAAAAAAAAAAAAAAAAATGTTTGTGTCTAATGCAGATATGCCTTTTCAAACACAAAAAACTTTTTTCTGCCAATATTTTAGGATAATATCTGAGATGTATACATTTTTAAGGGTCTAAAAAAAAGCCTTTTTCGACTGCTGTGCACCCATTAAACTTACTGAAATAATGATTTCTTATGGTTTCTTTTATGTTGTTATGCGTTCCAATGAACCGTAAAACTTTTTTTACATGGATTCTCTTTAAGCTGCAGACTAGGTGTCAAATCTTTTTGTCATCTTACAGTGGTCATCCAATGAAAACCAAAGTCAAACTTGAACATGGACGGATAGGAGAGCAGCCGGAGGTCGTCTATCATGTTTTTCACACTTTGCTTTTTGGAGGTCTGACACTGGTGTTTGATGGGTATGTTCATTTGTGTAAAAGTGTGCTGTTTCAGATTTTCTGCAGGACTTTTAATCTGTTCATTATTCTTTTTGTTCTCTCCTGGTGCAGGCTGAAGTATTTCTGGACCCCGTACGTCTGCATGTTCACAGCATTTGGCGTGTGTTCTCCAGAGCTGTGGATGACTGTGTTCAAGTGGATCAAGCTGAAATCCCTTCATCCTGTAGTGCTGGTGAGAGGCCTTTAACTATATACAGTACCAAATCACCTTGGTCCTGCTCCTGCACTGTATGTTACAAACGTCATTTTCAGTGTGGTGGGATATGTGCCTTGTCATACAATGTTGTCAAGTTCTATTATTTCAAGAACATGTAGTAGAACAAAAGCTGAATCTGTAAGCACTGTCTTCTATGTGTTTTTGCCTTTAAATCAACAGGCTCTGACTTTGAGTACGTCGGTTCCGACTATCATTGGTTTCAGTTTGTGGAGAGAGGTAAAATTTTCAGGCTTTTTACTTCTAAAGCTGAGCTTAAAGTAAAATCTCATCCCTTGTATGCCACTTTCCTCTGTTTTGCAGTATTGCCCTCGTGTCTTAGCAGAGTTAGCTGAAATGCAGGAGTTTTATGATCCCGATACAGTCGAGCTGATCAGCTGGATCAAGTGAGTCAGTTCTTGCAGTTGATGTGTGCTACCTTTTTTGGTTTTTTTAGTCTTAAACAAAATGGTGTCCTGTCAGAATAATAAATCTGGAGTCATGGTGCTAAACAATAAAGCAATTAATGTAATTTTCCATAGTCAGTGCTATACCAACACTACATTATATTTTTAGTGTCTTAAAGGAGAATTCCGGCAATTTTAAAAACATAGCACATCTGCTTGAGGTCAAAGAAAGTTGGCCAGAGGGAAAACCGCTAGAGATTTTCATGCGGGCTGCGCAAAGTTATTCTCTTGCGCTGTTTTCCTCAAAAGCGGGCGTTACCGGGCAAGCTTTAAACCCTCTGTCAAAGTCTGAACTGCTATCAAAAGGCCTTTGAGCATAATGCCCGTGGTGTGTGGGTCCATACAAGTCAACCAAGACCACCCATTTAGCATGAGCTAGCACAGGCACCTTCCAGTTTGAGCTTTTAGAAATAGCACACAATAGTGCACCTACCTAAATTTTCTTCCAGTTTCCACAGCAGTCCGCACAAATCGATCGCAGAGGTCATACAATCCTGTAATCCAAAATTGTCTTTTTCCCCACGGAAAACGACCCCTGAACACTGTCATAGTTATTATACAATGAAAACACGCTGGAGTAGCTTCAACATCCAGTTCCCGACTGTGTTTACCCCTCTTGTCACATGACCGTGTCACATGACGTAGGAAAACAATGTTGCGCAATACTACCACACTGGCAGGCAGATCGTAGCTCACCTGAAGATTTGGTACGGATAGAGAAGCACGTCTTGCACTTCACAAGTAATCTAGAAAATTAGAGTTTGTGCCTTTCCTAATTGCGGGAACCCAATGAAAAGATATTGGTCTGCTACTTCTACGCCTACACTTCCTACGTCATGTGACACTGTGATGTGACAGGAGGGGTAAACACAGTAGGGAACTGGATGTTGAAGCTACTCCAGCGTGTTTTCATAGTATTGTAGCGACTCACACAACTCCGGAGCGATATGTCTTTTCTTAATTTTTTAATAACTGGGCTATTGTTGCCCATAACCCACGCCTTACAGCAACTAGCATAAAATGCACACTTAGCAGCTGAACCAGAACCGGAAACCCCCCAGGGGTCACAACCCCATTTCTCCTAGTCCTTCACAATAACATAACCCAACTAACAGAACACATTAAACTCTGACTAACCATAACCTGTAAAGATTCCATCCGTTACAGTATAATAATTATGACAGTGTTCAGGGGTCGTTTTCCGTGGAGAAAAAGACAATTTTGGATTACAGGATTGTATGA